>VKOC01023078.1:0-45248 GCA_009364415.1 Spea multiplicata
CTCTCTCTCCTACATGCTCACCCCTGCTCCCCCCTTGACTTATCTGTGCAGTATATGCCACTATTTACTATTTACGACCCTCTTAGTTTTTTGTCTGCAAATTCTCTATCTTGTTATTTTAACCCCTGTTTTAACCCTGTATCAGAACATGTACTGGTCAGTTTTAAACTGTTTTAAACTGTGTTTTTCACTTGCTTGGTCAGAAATGCTTTTGACTTGATAAAGGGAGGACTCCCGAAAGCTCGTCTATTATTTTAAATACTGTTAGTCCAATAAAAAAGGTATTACAAGATTCTGCAACATTCTGTTTTTTGCGTTCGGATGAATGAAATTAATTTGTTTTTGTCCAGATCAACCCCATAGTCACTTTTATTTTTCTTAAATAAAGGCCTTTTGCATCTGCTTTGTGGTAGGAAATGTATAGACAAAATACTGCCCCTGCAAAACGGCACCTTGTTTTGTATAAACATGCCTGGTGTGTGTCTATAGTGAGAGAAGATTGTACTACATGTTTTTAAGAATTTATGCAGATACTTAAGTACAGTGTTTACAAAAGTAAAAGTATTAGAACAGTAGCCACAAAAAATACTAAGTTTTTAGATAAAACATCCAACGAGGAACAGATGAGTTAGGTGGGTAGAAGTATGGAATTTCTGGCATGCTAACAACGCCACTGGGCAAATTGATTAAACCCAACCTTTCAAAAGAACTGACGTAGTTGACCACCCACCACCACCACACACAACACACACACACACACACACACCTATGATATATTCCACACACACATATGATATAATTCCAAACATTATCTTTTTGCAATTTCCTGACCACGCCCCATCGAAGATGGAACGCCTAAACCCTAACATAAGTAAAAAAATAATAAAAAAAAACAACTTTATTTTCACAAGAACTCATGGGAAACTTTAGATTGCGAGGAAGTGTAAATACTGCAGCCATATTGAAACGAAACCAGGGAGTTTCGTTTGGGAAAATGGGGCCGGACGAAACACACACGATATATACATAATGTATAATCCACTATACAAACTTTGAAATTGGGCCTACAGGAATCGGCTCCGGTAAACTAAAGAGATACATCTCGTGTATTCTCAAACAGCATTCAACAGTTAAAACTGTACGCCACATTAACTTTTTACTCATTAACAATACGCAATAAAACGGAGAAAATAAATAGCCGCTACGCAATATTCCCAAAGCTTAGACAAAACGAATTTTAAGTTACATAAAAAAAAAACCTCACAACATAACGTGAACCGGATAAGCACACGTTCAAACATAATTCTTAGGACGTCAAAAGTACGATCCCTAACTCAACTTACCCCAACAATATATTATGCGTCCAAGAAAAACGAAAGAAAACCACAGACGCTTTGTCTCAACTCCCGAATTCCTATTTCTCTAAACCCTTCAGCCCACGGAGGAAACAGGATGAGAACAGCAGTTCCTGTTTATGGGCTCCTCCCTACTTGCTTGCCCCGATAACGATCCAGAATTTGAACGAAACCAATACGAGTGCAAGATAGACTGTTTCCTTTCATATGTAAAACTTTAGTTTGAAGTTATGGAAACCTATGTAAAGTGCTTAAAGTGCGATGATTTGAATGTAGGTTTAGAAATAGTAATTAAGCGCGGTAGTAGAGTCTCACGTAGGACGGCTTCGAGTCACACCCTAGTTTCAGGTGGGGTTGGTGCAGTCACGTGGACAGCTGGGAAACTGAAATACTGTATAAAAAAATGGTTATTGATAGGGTTATTTGATTTGTTTTTGTTAGACGAAGCAGATGTAATTTTTTTGATTTTTAGGGTAAAAAGTAAATGCTGATGTCAGTTCTTTACAATTAAAATGAAGCAACAAACTACTTCATGTAGCTTATTGCCCATTGGTATGTTCATTAAACAATTAGTAGTGGTGAAATTAATTTTGTATTGCATTATTAGCCACCAAAATTTGAATATTAATTTGAATGCAGTTTATGTTTTTATTTCCTTTTATTTGCCAACCTGTCCCCCCAGTTATGCACATCTGCCCCCAGATATGCCTTATACCCCCTGATATGCCACTCCTGCCCCCAGATTATGCCTTATACCTGATATGCCACTACCTGCCCCCAGAAATGCCTTATACCCCCTATATGCCACTCTGCCTTCCTGATATTCGTTTTAAACCCCTATGAGCACCAGGAGGTCATGTGATGCCGGCAGCAGCGGTTGTCTGCGCGCATCACATAGACATCCACCGGCTGCCAGAGAGGAGGATCCGGGTCCCCTGCAGTGCTGCAGGGGATCTGGATCTTAGTCTTGTAGTCAAACCTCTATTTGAGGTCTGATGAGAAGACAGCCTCGAATATAACACGATGGTTATTTCTTTTAGAGCATTTGCTCTGAAAAAACCTCATCTTATAATCGAGCAAATAAGGTATATACTATACTATATTCTATAAAAGTAAATGAATGAAATAAGATATACACCATGTTTTCATAAAACAAAGCAATAATTCAAAAAACACCTATCTAAGGCATAAACGTTGGGGATTCAGTAACACTATATATGGCCGTATATTGCTTAGCCTACCACTATATCAAAGTAACCCAATTACAATCTGATTAAAAAAAATTTGATCTTTTAAATAATGATTTCATTTATTGATTGTAAAGAGTTCATCAAAACCTTTATCACTCATGTAAAAAAGTAATTGCCTCCTAAACTTAATAACTGGTTGTGCCACCCTTGGTGGCAACAACTGCAATCAAACATTTGCGATAACGGTCAGTGAATTTTTACATCGCTGTGGAGGAATTATGGCTCACTTTTCTGGGCAGAATTGTTTTTATTCAGCCACATTGGAGGGTTTACAAGCATGAACTGCCTTCTTAAGGTCATGCCATAGTATCTCAATCAGGTATTTGACAAGGCCACTCCAAAACCTTCATTTTGTTTCTTTTGGGCTATTCAGAGGTGAACTTGCTTGTGTCCTGCTGCCTAACCCAATTGCACTTGAGCTTTAGGTCACAAACTAATGGTCGGACATTCTCCTTCAGGATTTTCTGGTAGTGAGCAGATTTCATGGTTGCATCAATTACCATATTTGCGCGATTATAAGATGACCCCCCAAAATCTGAATATTAATTTAGGAAAAAAAGAAAAAAGCCTGAATATAAGACGACCCTATAGGAAAAAAGTTTTACTAGTAAATATTAATTCATGTAAATATTTTTTTTTTAATAAAAAGTTATAGTTACATAGTTCATAAGGTTGAAAAAAAGACCTAAGTCCCCCAAGTTCAACCCTTCTACCTAACCTTCCTATTCTTGATCCAAAAGAAGGCAAAAAAACCCTAATTCAGCTACTTCGAATTCTGCCATCAGGGGAAAAAAAATTCTTGACTCCAAGAGGCAATCGCATTTCTCCTTGGATCAAGAAGCTCTAAAAAAATGTTATTCTATTTATATCCCTGTATGTCATGCCTTTCTAAGAAAGTATCGAGGCCCCCTTTGAAGGTATCTAATGTATTGGATAACACCAATATCCCTTGGAAGTGAATTCCATACCTTTAATTGTCATATTTGCGCGATTATAAGATGAACCCCCGCGACTGTAAAGAATCCCCTCCTTTGTCGTCTATGAAACCTGCACTCTTCCAGTCTCAGAGGGTGACCTCTTGTTCTTTGTATATTTCTGTTAATGAACAAGTCGCTGAAGAACTCTTTATATTGGTCCTATGATTGAGAAAAATATTTTTTTTTGTTTTTATTTCCTGCCCCCCCAGTTATGCACATCTGCCCCAAGGCTTGCCACTCTGCCCCAAAAATGACTTATACCCCCTACATGCCATTGTGCCCCATGATATGCCTTTTAACCCTCTAAATGCCACTGTGCTCCATGATATGCCGTTTAACCCTCTAAATGCCACTGTGCTCCATGATATGCCGTTTAACCGTCTATATGCCACTGTGCCCCATTATATGCCTTTTGACCCCCTATGTGCTACTCTGCCTCTTGAAATGCCTTATACCCCTATATGCCACTCTGGCATTTAGGGGGTTAAAAGGCATATTATGGCATATAAGAAGGTATAAGACATTTTAGGAGGCAGATTGGCGTATAGAGGGTTAAAAGGCATTTCTGGAGGCAGAGTGGCATAAAGGGGGTTAAAAGGCATATCTAGAGGCAGAGTGGCATTAAGGGGGTTAAAAGGCATATCATAGAGCACTCTGCCTACAGAAATGCCTTATGCCCCCCATTTAACACTCCCCCCCCCAAAACTTACCGGTGCTTCTGACGCTTACCGGGGGGCGAGTAGACTACACACCAGGGAGTCAGAAGCACCAGCAGCTGAAGTTACCGGACAGGAGGATCCAGCAGCGCGGTAGATCTGGATCTTAGACCTCTATTTGAGGTCTGATTATAAGACAACCCTGATTATAAGACGAGGGGTATTTCTCCCCTTGTCTTATAATCGAGCAAATATTGTATGTCAAGTTGTACCGGACCTGAAGCTACAAAGCAGCCCCAGAGCATCACACTACCATCACCACATTTAACTGTTGTATGATGTTCCTATTGCTATGCTGTGTTAGCTCTATGCAAGATATAACACAACCTATGTCCCCCTTAAAGTCCCCAAAATATTTTCCCAAAAGTCTTGGTGGTCATTAAGATGTTTTATTGGCAAATATGAGACAAGCCCTTTTGTTCTTTTTGGTCAGCAATGGTTTTCGCCTTGCAACTTTACCATGGATGCAATTTTTGCACATTCTCTTATTGTGAAATTGTAAACATTGACTGCAAGTGAGGTCTGCAGTTTTTTACATTTTACTAACAGGTTCTTTTGTGACCTCCTTGGATAAGTCATAGATGCGCCCTTTAAATGTATAAATAAATATAAAATGTTATATTATGTATAATTGTGATATTTCTGTGAATCGTGGTGTATATTTAAAGTGAAAAAATGAACAAGGTACATGTCAGACTGTTGGGACTTTGTTAGGAAGCTGATATTAAGAAAGCATTTTTATAATACAGAGAATACATGAATGAGTAATTCTGCAGATAAAACCAAGGTACATGTGTTATCTGGGAAATCAGTGGATACTATACCTCCACTGATCCGATGACATCCCATTTCAAACCGATATTGACTTTTCATGATGAATATGTTGTTACTTCCCTTCAACAGTTACAATCAGAATCTTTACCTTTACATCTATCAGAAACTGGTTAAGAGTAGACTTGGGCACCAGGGGGCTCTTCGTGTTCGTCTTCGTACTCGTCTTCGGGGGAAAAAAAATCTCTGTATTCCACGAATATTCGCCCGTTCCTGTCTTCTCTTCGGGCGAATATTCGCGGACATTCTTCGTGCTCGTTTAATCTTCGTTTCCCTCCCGGTTGCCTAGCAGGGGTTAATACGGGGTTAACAACCAATCGGAGCAGCAGCAGCTGCCGTGAAGGTACGTGTGTGCAACTCTATTGGTCGTTTCGGCTGGGGGCTGGTCTGGCATCAACGAGTGAATTGCAGAACTGCAGAATGCACTTCATTCGTGGCAGGCGAGCCCCCTGCCGAAACGACTAATAGAGTTGCACACACGTACCGAGGTGTACTGTACACAAAATGACCTAGACATATGCTCCAAGGAACTTGGCCTCCTTTTTATCATACACAGTCACACATCCATAGATGTTTAATAAAAGAATAGGGATTATTTTGCATTTTTAAATTGATTTTGGACCACTGTAATACATGCCTAACACGTTGCCACACCGCAAACAGAGGCAGCCAGGGGGGAGAAACTGCCCTTACCATTAGGGACATTTTGGGCATGACTCTAGCCAGGAAGCGAACTGGCAGAGAAGAGATGCTGGCACCACAACCAGCAGCATTGAAAAATGGGAAAGGCGAATGAGTGGGCAATTGGCGACCCACTCACCTGTTTCACCCCAGGACAGAGCACCCAAACACTGTCAGTCTTAGACGTTTGGCAGCAGACTTCCAGAGCTCAGACACAAGGCCCTAGCGTAAGCTGGCCACTCCGGCGGAGGTAACAGGCGTTGCCACACCGCAAACAGAGGCAGCCAGGGGGGAGAAACTGCCCTTACCATTAGGGACATTTTGGGCATGACTCTAGCCAGGAAGCGAACTGGCAGAGAAGAGATGCTGGCACCACCACCAGCAGCATTGAAAAATTGGAAAGGCGAATGAGAGGGCAATTGGCGACCCGCTCACCTGTTTCACCCCAGGGCAAAGCACCCAAACACTGTCAGTCTTAGACGTTTGGCAGCAGACTTCCAGAGCTCAGACACAAGGCCCTAGCGTAAGCTGGCCACTCTGGCGGAGGTAGCAGGCGTTGCCACACCGCAAACACGTGCAACCAGGGGGAGAAACTACCTTGAACATTTTGGACATTTGAGGCATGACACTAGCCAGGAAGCGAACTGGCATTGAAGAGACGCTGGTACCACCACCAGCAGCAGAATTGGGAAAGGCGAATGAGAGGGCAAAGCATCCAAAGACTGCCAGTCCTTCGCGTTTGGGAGCAGACTTACAGAACTCAGACACTAGGCCCTAGCGTAAATTGGCTACACCAGAGGAAGTAGCAGGCGTTGCCACACCGCAGCTAGTGCAACCAGGGGGAGAAACTGCCCTTTCCATTAGGGACATTTGAGGCAGAACTGAAGTGAGGATGAAATACACTATGAGAAATGGCAGGCTAAGGCTTACCAGTCTCACACAGAACAGAACAATCAAAATCAATCTCTCTCTGTAACGCTCGGATGCAGCACAGCAGTGTTGCCAAAGCAGTCACAGCGAAAAATGAATGGATCTCTCAGGCAAGCTCTGGTCTTATAAAGGTGCCTTCAGAATTAAAATAACAGCAGCACAGGCATTGGACGAGACCCTTAGCGTGACGTTACAAGAGTGAGCTGATTGGACAGACGAGGATCAGCTCACTCCTGTTTGAAATTTTGGCGGTTGTGCGGCAAAAACGAAGACGATCACAAAGAATCTTCGATTGTGAGTCTTCGTCTTCTCCTACGTTTTGCCGGCACTGTATTCTCATGTTCATGTTCGCCCGAAGACGAATGCGCAAGTCTAGTTAAGAGAGAGATTTGGAACAGTTGACATCCATATGTAAAAAGAATAATGGGATGCATTGCAACTTAACTTGTACCAAAATCGAAGGAATTAAAACACAATAACAACATTGTTATTAAGAGTTGAGATAGGGGTGGAGCTGTGGTTGTCATGGATTGTAATTATTACATCAAATAATCACTGAGACAGCTGGATGATAAATCTACCTATAAGGACCTACCAGCAGACCCCACATCTCCATTCTTAAAAGAACTTTCTTCTCTTTTAGATTTTTTTTTATCTTGGTATTTTTAATATTGATTAAATGAATTTTATTTATTAAGATAAACTAGTTATTGCTATTTTTCGTTCCTTGTCTAAGATCCATAAGTCCCTCACCAACCCACCGGGTAGGCCAATCCTATTGGTTATGATGGGGTTGTGTGAGGGCCTCTCCCGGTGATTCACTGGTGATTCATATCTATGACTTCATAATATTCTTACATTCCCCATGACAGGGGGCTTTTTGCACCAGAGCAAATGTTGAAACTGAAACGCAATTATATATTGGAAACCATTGAATGTTTTTTTATTTCAGCTGAATTTCCTTTGAAACATAAGTATTTTGTTTTTGACAATACTTTTTATTACAACATTTGCGGTACTGCAATGGGGACATGGTTTTCCCCTTCATATGCGAACATATATATGAGTTACTAGGAAGATCATTATATCTATACAGTGAATAATATCCATAAAATGATTTGGTATGGCAAAAAATTGATGATTTGTTATTTATTTGGAGGGGCAGCAACACAGATGTGATTAAGTCAATCAGTTATGCCAATGACAATAACATGAATTTGACCTTTACTTACACTACACATAACAAATAGATTTGGTTTGTAGATTTACTATTGACCTCAGATGTCCAATTGGACGATATCATTACAGATAATTTTAGGAAAGAGGTGGCAGGTGATACAATATTGCATGTCTCGTCCTGCCATCCATTTCAGAGGTATCCTGGTAGAAGTTTATTAGACTCTAGACGCAATTGCTGTACATTACAAATTACAAGTTTTATTGTTAATGGGGAGGTTAGAGAACTAAGGCTATTGTAAGAAAATGATGGATAAAGCATATTGGAAAGTAAAATGATCAGATAGGAGAGCTTTAATTTATGATAAGGATACAGTAATTACTAGACTTGTGCATTCGTCTTCGGGCAAACATGAAAACGAGCACGAAGAGTCCGTTTTTTTGTTCGTTCCGAGGGAACGTAGAACAGAATACAATGCCGGCAAAACTTGGGGAAGACGAAGACTCACAACCACGAAGAATCGAAGAGGTCTCGTGCAATGCCTGTGCTGCAGTTTTTTGAATTCTGAAACCGCCTTTATAAGACCAGAGCTTGCCTGAGAGATCCATTCATTTTTCGCTGTGACTGCTTTGGCAACACTGCTGTGCTGCATCCGAGCGTTTGTTATGGTCAGGTATACGAGGTGGATCCAACAATGCAGGTAAGCACAGCTAAAAAAGTCCAGTACACAGTTCGCGGTCGAGGGCAAAAGCAGGCAGCAAGGTCAAAAACAATCCGAGGTCAGGGCAGGTAGATAAGGTGCAAATACGATAAACAGGTCTGGGTTCGTAGGCAGGCAGACAGGAGACGAGGTCAATAAACAGGCAAGAGGTCGGTACACAAGGCAGAAAGCAAAACGATATATAACACACCCAAAGCAAATAACGCTTAGAACGGGCAAAGACATGGCAAACAAATTGGGTTTAAATAGGAAAGAGGAACTCACGCCATAGATCGTGCCGTAACGTGCGTCGCACCCGTAGAATGTAATCGGGTGAGTTGACTAGTACCACCACTAGATGGCGCATCCAGGCGTGTGCGCGTGGAGGACGCGGCAACGTGCCCGCAGCGTGGGCGGGCGTGCCCGAGAAGGCAGGACCGCCGGCCTCATTAGTGACCGTGGCAACAACGCACGGGCGGAATGGAGGTGGAGCCGCCGACCTCCGGCGAACCGACGAGAGTGGCCGAGGTAAGAGCCGCGACAGAGCGTGTGACCCGGCGGGGACACGCTTGAGGGACGGGGGTGGATGTGCCGGCGCCCGGCGAGCCGGCGTGAACAGCCGGAGAGGGAGTCACTGCAGAACGCGTGACAGTACCCCCCCCTCCAGGAGCGCGCACCGAGCGCGACGGAGCAGGACGAAGGGGACAAAGCGCATGAAACCGAGCGACGCAACGGGGAGCATGAACAAAGCGAGGCAGCATCCACGTCCTCTCCTCAGGACCGTAACCTTTCCAGGCAACAAGGTACTGCAGTCCATTCCGAACCCGACGGGAATCAAGGATCCGATCGACGACATATTCGTCATGGCCCTGGACGGCAAGCGGAGCGGGAGGCCGTAATGGAACGGAATGTTGGTTGGATATGCATGGCTTGAGCAAGGAGACGTGAAAGGACCGGGGAATCCGCATGGTAGGCGGAAGGTCAAGGGACACGGATACGTCATTAAGACGTTTACAGATGCGAAAAGGTCCTATGAAACGAGGACCCAAGGACCTGGACGATTGGCGCAATCGGATGTTGCGAGTAGACAACCAAACTTTGTCCCCCACTTTGTAATCCGAGGAGATGACCTTTTAGCGGTGCTGGGCCCTGCAGAGAACGTCACAAAGAGAACTCCAATGTTTCCGCATGTCGGCCACCCGACTGTCGACAGCCGGCACGGTAGAGGAGGAACGAGGAGACGGAGGAGGCAGGATTATCGAGTGGTAACCCAGCGCAGCAAAGAACGGGGTACAGCTGATGGACTCGTGCAAGGACCCGTTGTACGTCATCTCAGCGAGCGGTAGGAGAGATGCCCAGTTGTTTTGACGTACGTTTCTGTACATCCTCAGGTATTGCTTGAGGGTTTGATTCGTTCTTTCAGTTTGGCCATTGGTCTGTGGGTGATAGGCAGATGACAAGTGAAGTTGTATGCCGAGTTTATGGCAAAGGTGTCTCCAATAGCGAGATATGAACTGCATGCCCCGGTCGGACACCATGTGGAGAGGAAGTCCGTGATGGCGGACGACGTCTTTGATGAAGATGTCGGCCAACTGTATAGAGGAGGGTAGGCGTGGTAAGGCGATGAAGTGAGCCTGCTTGGAGAAACGGTCAACAACCACCAGGATGGTGGTGTTCCCTTGCGACCGAGGTAAGTCCACAACAAAGTCCAGAGACACATGTGTCCAGGGAGCAGTAGGAATGGGAAGAGGATGCAGGAGGCCTTGTGGACGTTTCCGAGAGGTCTTTTGACGAGCACATGTGTGACAGGCCGCAAGGTATGACTGGATATCTCTGGCCAAGGACAGCCACCAGAAGGAACGACGGATAAGGAACAACGTCTTCCGAATGCCAGAGTGACCAGCAAGAAGGGAATCGTGACCCCAACGAAGGACGTCCGTGCGATACTTGGGAGGAACGTGGAGACTGCCTGGAGGAGGACGTTCATTGGACGGAATGAACCTTTCAGACATACGGATTCTGCTCATCGTGTGGTTAGACAAGCTGGCGATGAGCTGTGTTGAGGGTATGATGGGCTCGTCGCAGTGTTGATCTCGTTGGTGGTCATATTGACGGGATAGGGCGTCAGCTTTGATGTTCTTTTTGCCTGGCCTATAGGTGATGTAATAGTTGAAGCGGGTAAAAAAGAGCGACCACCGTGCCTGACGAGGACACCTTCGATGTAAGCTAGGTTTTTGTGGTCTGTCACAAGGACCACGGGTTGTTCAGTGCCCTCCAGTAGGTGACGCCATTATTTGAAGGCCATTTTGATGGCCAGGAGCTCACGATTACCGACGTCATAGTTCTGTTCAGCTGTGGAAAAGCGCTTGGAAAAGAAGGCACAGGGATGGTATTTCGTGGTTTGTTCCTTGCGTTGTGACAATACAGCCCCGGCACCTGTTTCAGAGGCATCAACCTCCAGAAGGTATTGTTTTGTTGGATCTGGGCGTAGAAGAATTGGAGCCGAGACGAAGGCTTGTTTAAGGTTATCGAACGCTTTTCTGGCTTCTTGGGACCATAAGGTAGGATCAACCCCCTTCTTCGTCATAGCGGTAATGGGAGCTGCTATGGCGGAGTAGTTCCTGATGAAGCGCCGGTAGTAATTAGCAAAGCCAAGGAACCGTTGGATGGCTTTGAGCGTTTGAGGGAGGGGCCATGCAGTTATGGCCTCGAGTTTAGCCGGATCCATATGGAGACCGTCGGAAGAGACGATATAGCCAAGGAAAGGCAGACTGGTTTTCTCAAAGGCACATTTCTCGGCCTTGGCGTATAAACCGTTCTCTCGTAGTCTCTGAAGAACGGCCCTCAGATGGTGTCGATGAGCCTCAAGCGTAGGAGAATACACGAGGATGTCGTCTAAGTACACTATGACATGGGACAGGAGCATATCCCTGAAGACGTCATTGACGAAGGCCTGAAATACTGCAGGAGCGTTACATAACCCGAAGGGCATAACGTTGTACTCGTAATGCTCGAATCTGGTGTTGAACGCCGTCTTCCACTCATCCCCTGACTTGACACGGATCAAATTGTAAGCACCTCTGAGATCCAACTTGGAAAAAACCTTGGCTCCTTTCAGGAGGTCGTAGAGCTCCGTGATGAGGGGAAGCGGGTAGCGTTTTTTTATTGTGATGCGATTGAATCCCCGGTAGTCGATGCATGGCCGCAATGAGCCCTCTTTTTTGGCCACGAAGAAGAACCCGGCACCAGCAGGGGAGGAAGACGGACGAATAAAGCCCTTTTCCAGGCTTTCTTTGATGTATTGTTCCAAGGCCATGTTCTCAGGTTCGGACAGCGGATAGGTGCGGCCCCGTGGTGGATCAGAACCTGGTAACAGGTTGATGGCGCAGTCGTATGCCCGATGCGGAGGTAGTTTCTCTGCGTCTTTTTTGGAAAACACATCCAAATAATCCCAGTAATGTCTCGACACGAGAGACCTGGGGTCAGTAGGAGCGATCTCGAGGATGAGGTTGAGGCGTTGACAGGGTATGTGACAATGGTGACTCCATGATATGATATCGCCTTTTTGCCAGTCTATGATGGGGTTGTGTCGATGGAACCACGGATACCCCAGGATAAGAGAGGCATGAGGTGACTTGATCAACTCAAACGTGAGCTGTTCCTGGTGGGTTACCCCTACCAGTAGGGTCAGAGAGTCTGTTTCTTGTGTGACGATTCCTGTTCCCAAAAGAGAGCCGTCAACAGAAGCTACCAGAGAGGGTGCCTCCTTGGAGCGGAGTGGAATATGATGTGCCAGTGCCCATTGCTGGTCCATAAAAACGCCAGCAGCTCCGGAATCAAGGAAGGTCCGAGTGGTTCTCCCAACGGAGTGTTATGGGTACTGTCATGCGTGTTTTGGGAGGAGTAGGGAAACGGCATGCGCTTTGGGAGCCTCCTCCTGTGGTCCCTAAGCGTTCTCTTTTACCGGCCTGATAGGACACGTAGGCAGCTGATGGTCGGCTTGACCACAATACAGACAGAGTCCATGTGTTCTTCTGTGCCTTTTCTCGGCCTCGGTGAGTCTACGGACGGACCCTATTTCCATGGGCTCCTCTGAAGCAGAGGCGGTCGGAACAGAAGACGAAGAAGAACTTGTGAGTCCAGGGGTATAGGACCCAGGTGTCTTTCCTCTATTATGTTCTGTAATCCGTTCCTGGATCCGTTTGTCCACCCTGAGACAGAGTGCTATGTACTCCTCGAGATCTGCGGGTGTGTCGTGGTAAACAAGGGCGTCTTTGATCTTTTCGTTAAGTCCTTTTCTGTAGGCGGCCTTGAGGGCGCCCTCCTCCCAGTTGGTCTCATGGGCTAGGGTGCGAAACTCCACGGTGTATTGGACCAAGGTTTTACGGCCTTGTTGGAGTTCAAGCAAGGAGGACTCGGCGGTCTCTTTATGACCTGGATCATCAAAGACGGTGCGTATTGATTCCATAAAAGCAGGACAATCCTCTAGGAGATAGGATTCCTGCTCCACCAGAGGCGAAGCCCACAGCAATGCATCACCTTTCAGTAGGGATATGATAAATGATACCCTTTTGGATGATGTCTGGAATGCCTGGGGATGGTTACGGAAGTGGAGCATGCATTGGTTGAGGAAACCACGACATTCCTTAGGGTCCCCGGAATACTTCTCGGGTAGCGGAAACTTTACAACAGCCCCCATGCCATACTCTCTGTGCTGTGACGATCCCACCGGGAGAGAGGTCAGAGAACGCAGGAGATCCGTCATGGCGTCGACTTTCTGTTCCAGAGTCTGGAGTTGAGCAGCCTGCGCGGCAAGACGCTGGTCCTGGAGGTCCTGCCGTGCATGCAGCCGTGCCATATCCGCGGGATCCATGGTTGGCCCGTACTAACTTGTTATGGTCAGGTATACGAGGTGGATCCAACAATGCAGGTAAGCACAGCTAAAGAAAGTCCAGTACACAGTCTGCGGTCGAGGGCAAAAGCAGGCAGCAAGGTCAAAAACAATCCAAGGTCAGGGCAGGTAGATAAGGTGCAAATACGATAAACTGGTCCGGGTTCGTAGGCAGGAAGACAGGAGACGAGGTCAATAAACAGGCAAGAGGTCGGTACACAAGGCAGAAAGCAAAACGATATATAACACACCCAAAGCAAATAACGCTTAGAACGTGCAAAGACATGGCAAACAAATGGGGTTTAAATAGGAAAAAGGAACTCACGTAGATCGCACCGTAACGTGCGTCGCGTAGAATGTAATTGGGTGCGTTGACTAGTACCACCACTAGATGGCGCATCTCCACCGTGTTCCAGGCGTGTGCGCGTGGAGGACGTGGCAACGCGCCCGCAGCGTGGGCGGGCATGCGTGCCCGAGAAGGCAGGACCGCCGGCCTCATTAGTAACCGCGGCAGCACAGCGACGAGCCGGCGTGAACAGCCGGAGAGGGAGTCACGGCAGAACGCGTGACAGCGTTACAGAGAGAGAGTTCTTTTCTGTGTGAGACTGGTAAGCCTCAGCTTGGCATTTCTCACGATGTACTGTTCCTCACTTCACTTTTATTAATTTAGTCATTTTTTTATTACATTTTTTTTCAGTGCTTCTGTCTGTCATCAACTGTGTAGTGCTGTTGAGTTGACAGTGCACCCAGTGCCTCACTGGCACTGGTGTGCCCTTGCCCTGGGCTGGCAGTGCCTACTGCCTGTCCTGTCTTCACTTAGATAAATTAAATAATAGAATTTATAAATAATAATTTAATAGAATATATTTAGAATATATAGAATATATATTATATATATTTACCTTATTGGCTCGAATATAGGCCGCACTTTCCCCCCCCTCCCACTTTAAGTCTTTAAACTGGGGGTGCGGCCTATATTCGGGGTCTAGCACCCGACAGGCAGCGCCGGGCAAGCAGCGGGGTTAGGATACAGATCTCCCGCAGCGGTGCTGCATCCTACTCTCTGATAGGCTCAGACAGCCTCCCCTGCCAGCGCTTCCCACGGGGGGAGTCCCGGCACGGGAGATTGTCTAAGCGCATTGCGCAGACGTTAACCGGCAGCGGCAATGCGAGCATAAACAACCTCCGCTGCCGGCACGTCTGCACGATGTGCTTTAACAATCTCCCTTGCCGGGAATTTCCACGGGGGGAGTCCCGGCAAGGGAGATTTTAAAGCACATCTTGCAGACGTGCCTGCAGCGGAGGCTGTTTATGCTTGCATCGCCGCTGTCGGTGAACGTCTGTGCGCACAATCTTCCTTGCCGGTACTTCCCACTGGGGGAGTGCCGGCACGGGAGATTGTCTAAGCGCATCGCGCAGACGTTCACTGGCGATGTGCGTAAACAGCCCCCGCTGCCGGCACATCTCCACGATGTGCTTTAACAATCTCCCTTGCCGGGAATTCCCACGGGGGGAGTCCCGGCAAGGGAGATTGTTAAAGCATATCGTGCTGACGTGCCGGCAGCGGAGCTTGTTAACGCTTGCATCGCCGCAGCCGGTGAACGTCTGTGCAATGTACGCTAACATTGTTCCTTGCCGGCACTTCCCACCGTGGAAGTGCCAGCACCAGAAGTTGAGTACGCGTACTGCGTAGCTGTCCCCCGCCAGCCCTGCAAGACCCCAGGGAGTCTGCACCGGTAAGTCTAGGGGGGGGGACCTCTTGGGGGAAGGAAGTGGCTAGCATATCTCAGGGGGGGTAGAGTGGCAGCATAATCTCGGGGGCAGAGTGCATATCTCAGGGGGGGATAGAGTGGCAACATATCTCGGCGGGCAGAGTGGCAGCATATCTGGGGAGGGCAGAGTGGCAGCATGTCTGGGAAGGGCAGAGTAGCAGCATATGTAAGTGTTTTGTTTTTTTTTACTAAGAATTTTTTTTTTCTTTAAAAAAGCACCTAACTTTTAGGGTGCGGCCTATATTCGGGTGCGGCCTATATCTGAGCCAATACGGTATTTACAAAACTTGATTTACGAGGAGCCTATAATCTGGTTCACATTCAAATCAGGTGATGAGTGGGAAAAGCACTTTCAGAACCAGGTAGGGGCATTTTGAATATCTATTAATACTGTTTGGGATTTGTAATGCCCCTACAACCTTTCAAAATCGAATCAATGAAGGGACCTCCTGAATCAGTTTGTTATGGCATACTTGGATGATATACTGATATTTTCTGATAATCTTGAGAATCGCAGAAAACAGGTCTGTGTTGAGTGCCTCTAACTTTGAATTAAACTGGAAAAATATTCAGGGATATTCAGGTGTTTCATAAAGAGCGTCTCTGGAATAATTGCACCAATTGCTGAACTCACCCATAGAGGGACCCCTTTTCAATGGACAGATAAGGCTGGCACCTGCATTTTCCAGATTAAAGACTCTGTTTACATCAGACCCAATTCTGGTACACCTTTAGCTAGAACTGCCATTCACTATAGAAGAATGCCTCTGCTTCTGCTGTTGGAGCTATACTTAGGACTGGACCTAAGATGACATTACATCCATGCACCACAGTAAGAAACTATGACATAGGGAATCCATAAGATTGGAAGTTTTATGCTTATTCCATGATTCTAAACCAGCAGGTCATCCAAGAATCCAAAAAAGGCACAAGAACTATGATTCTTTTGGTGGCCTACATACCCATGAGGATGTTAAAAAAATTAACCAAATGTACCATAAATAAAACTACTCACTCTTCCCCAATAGGCTTGCTTCAGCCACTTCCTGTTCCTAATTGTCCCTGGTGATCCAGATCCATGGACCATGGATTATTATAGAACTGCCTCCCTGTAAAGACCACACAACCATCCTTGGTGTGGACCAGTTAACTAAAATGGGCAATTGTATTGCCCTTCAGCCAGGCTACAGCGGATACAAAATCACAGTGCATACAAAAAAGATGATAAACAGATGATTTACACCAATAGATAAAATAAAAAGGAGAAAATTACAGAAAACTACTCACTTGAATGGTAAAGTAACAGTTTTTCTGTCCATAGGGCTCCGGCGAGGAAAGATGGCGACTTACTCAAAATTAGATCTTGGCCCCTAGTAAGCACACTGACCAATCTTCTCTCATTAACTTTATACTCTTTCCCAGTTCATCTCGAGTTTCCAAGCCGGCCCAGAGGTGGTATAAGCGGGAAGGTGTACCATAAGTGACCTCCCCCTTGTGTGGTGGAAACATATCAGTCAAAATAACTTATTTTCATTTTATCGTCCCTCCTGTGCTGGCCACAGCAATAATTCATTTATGATTTTCTTGTAAATTGTGAAGTCCGTAGATATGTCACACTTGCTACTTATGACTGAACATCATAGACTTCACAATTCCTTCCAAACCGTTTACGTTGCGCCGCCATGCTGGTATTCTTTTTATAGGGTGCGCTTTCCCCATTTTAGGTATGCACACAAGGAGGTATGATAATGAATCTATGAGTTATTATTGATATGTGTTGGATATGACCTGGATATGAAATGGTTTTCCTGACTGCTAGTGGTCACTTAGCATATCAAATAATTCAGTATCTATGAGGGGAGACAGGCATATGGTCGTCTACATTTTTTACCTAGACAAAGCGGCAGCTCCACTGTAGGATTTCACACCTTGTAGAAGGCCCTGGTATTTACAGTGTTTTATTAGCTACCTAAACGATGATTAGCTGGATTTCCTACCCATGGCAGAATTTGCCTACAACAATGCCCAACACAGCCCATTTTTTGCCAATTATGATTAGCTTCCAATTCTTATAGCACACACATCTCAGGAGAATTTTTTCTCCTCTTTGCAGATCCTCTCCAAGTCATTAAGGCATTCGAGGCTGATGTTTGGCAACTCGAACCTTCAGCTCCCTCCACAGATTTTCTGTGGGATTAAGGTCTGGAGACTGGCTAGACCACTGTAGGACCTTAATGTGCTTCTTCTTCAGCCACTCCTTGCTGCCTTGGCTGTGTGTTTTGGGTCATTGTCATGCTGGAATACCCATCCACGACCCATTTTCAATGCCCTGGCTGGGGGGAAGGAGGTTCTCATCCAATATTTGACGGTACATGGCCCCATCCGTTGTCCCTTTGATGCGTTGACGTTGTCCTGTCCCCTTAGCAGAAAAACACCCCCACTGCATAATCTTTCCACTTCCATGTTTGACGGTGGGGATGGTGTTCTTGGGGTCATAGTCAGCATTCCTCCTCCTCCAAACACGGTGAGTTGAGTTGATGCCAAATAGCTCTCTTCTAAACACAACACTTTCACAAAGTTCTCCTCTGAATCATTCAGATGTTCATTGGTAAATTTCAGACGGGCCTGTACATGATTTCTTGAGCAGGGGGACCTTGTGGCGCTGCAGGATTTCAGTCCTTCATGGCGTAGTATGTTACCAATTGTTTTCTTGGTGACTATGGTCCCAGCTGCCTTGATATCATTGACAAGATCATCCCATGTTCTGGGCTGATACCTCACCGTTCTCATGATCATTGAAACTCCACGAGGTGAGATCTTGCATGGAGCCCCAGACCAAGAGTGCTCCTAATCTCAGCTCGTTACCTGTATTAAAAAACACCTGGGAGACAGACATCTTGCTGATTGATAGCATGGTAAATTGACCAGATGTCTAAATGGCAACAAAATACACACCTCACAAAGGTGGCCTTTTACCTCCCAAATAACCCTACAAAACCATGTGGGGTATCACTGTGCTCAGGAGATGTTACTGAACACATATTGGGGTGTTATTTGACACGGACATATACCAGGAATGGTAAATTTATACCTAAAGTACAACGTGTGTGGAAAAAAATAAAAAAAATATAATACTACCATAAAGTTTGACAAAGGCTGGTGGTAAAATTAGTGCATGGAAGGGTTAAAATACCAGCATTTCAAATACTTTGGGGTGTCAAAAATATTTGGTTTGATGGGGTAAATATTGGCCGGCTTCAAAGACACCTGAAATAGGATATCTGGGCAGACTTTTTGACAAGTCAAAATTCCAAGTTGAAAAATGCACACCTCTCAAAAAGGGCCTTTTAGTCCCCGAACAACCTAACAAACCCATGCGGGGTATCACTGCGCTCAGGAGATGTTGCGGAACACATATTGGGGTGTTGTTTGGCAGTGACATATACCAGGAGCGGAGAATTTATACATGGAGTACAACGTGTGTGAAAAAAATACAAAAATGTTTTACTACCATAAAGTTTAACAAAGGCTGATGGTAGAACTAGTACATGGAAATGGAGGAATTTTTATTAACCCTATGTAGGGCTGCAACTAACGATTATTTTCATAATCGATTTTTTCAATTAATCGATTAATCGGATAAAAAAATATTTTTCGTTTTATTTAAAATAAAAACGTATAATTTACATTAAGATGTGTCATTAACACTTTTATCTCTATTACAATGCCATTTCTCTATTCACCTTCTTATTTTACTGACATAATAATTAAAGAACAAGAACCCAAAACACGTTATTTCTCAAACTAAGTTTTACCAAAATACCCAAAAAGTTTTACTAGTAAATATTAATTAATGTAAACTATTTTTTCATATTTAATAAAAACTATGAGAAAAATGCCTCGTTTATATTTTCTTTTAGTTGCCACTCTGCCCCTGATATCCCTTATACCTCCTATATGCCACTCTGTCCCCTGATATGCCTTAAAGCCCCCTATATGTCATGATATGCCACTCTGTACCCTCCTATGCCACTGTGCCCCCTGATATGCCTTATACCCTCCCTATATGCCTTATACTCCCTGATATGTCACTGATATGCCTTTTACCCTCAATATGCCACTGATATGCCACTGCGCCCGCAGATATGCCTTATAGCCTCTTTATGCCACTGTGCCCCCCTGATATGCCTTATACCCCCAGATATGTCTTATGCCCCCCGATATTAGAAAAACTGACAGCGCTAAAATAGGTATAAAAATATATCCTTTACTCAATATAGACACAAAATAATAGATAATACACAATACAATACAATATAAATATATATAAATATATGGACAATACAAACAATAAATTAAATATTACAGCAATCAAAGAATAAAAAACACGAATTAAAGAATGTACATAATTAATTGATCCCGAAAAAAATTCTACCTGCCCCATACTAATACTCCAGGCTTAGCTTACCCAGTGGTGCTTATTTGCCCCGTTTTTCTTCTGTTGATATATTAACCCCCGGTGAGGTAGGTAGAAGTGGAAGGGAAGTAGCAGAGGTTGTGCACATTGCGCACAAAAATCCAAATCTCCTGCAGCGCCACGGGGGATCTAGATTCGAGTGTTATAATCCGATATCTATTTGAGGTCGGATTATAAAAGGAGGGGAGTTTTTCTGAGCATTTGCTCTTAAAAACTAATTTTATAAATCGATAAAAAATCGATTCAACTAATCGATAATGAAAGTCGTTGACAATGATTTTCATAAACGATTATTATCAATTTTATCAATTCGTTGTTGCAGCCTTAACCCTATGTAGAAAAATCATACAATTCTGTAGGGAGATATATTTGTGTGAGAACTCTGCCTAATCCACTCAGAATTGTATCATTATATCATTATTATCACTTTTGCAGTTCTCATACTTTTGCTAATCTAAACAAAAAGCTTCTGATGTCATGACCACTGATTTTAAACTGTCTGATAGCTTGACTCCAGTATCCTTTATCATCTGGTTTTATTTTAATGTATTTGTTAGTTTTTAGTGGTTTTCTAGCATTTTGTTCCTGAGTAGTTAAGTTATGTGCTGTTTTGTAGTTTTTGGACAACGCTAGCTGCACCATACAAGGTAAGAAGATAGGTGAAATGTCACACAAGGAAAGCTGCAAGAGCAGGACACCAGGGAAAGGTGAAAGAGAGAGGGTGAGTGTGTATGGTGTTAGAGTCAGTGGGTGTTGGAGCAACTAAGTAAACCAACCTTCATTGGGACCATAATAGTTCACTGCCCCACTTCCAGCGGCACCGGACACAGCAGAGACAAGGACCCTGGGGAATTCCTGCAGACATCACAAGCACCAATATGGTGTAGGAGCGGCTCTGTCCTTGAAATCCGGAGCACTTAGGTTTTTTTTTCATAATCAGCATGTGTAGCTTTGGTATTATTGTACTAATCTTTTCTATAAAGAAAATGTTGACACCTAGTGGCAGTCCAGTAACATATTGCTTCAATTTAATGCGCGATCACCAGATGACAACAGCCTAACCATAAGGAAATACATAGCTGCAAAAATCTATCCTAGCCAGGGCCGGCCTTAGTGGTGTGCGACCTGTGCGGCCGCACAGGACGCCATGGCAGCAGGGGCGCCTGCCCGGGACTTAAATTAAAACATCAGGTTTTTTAAAACTTTATTTAACATCCTTCATGTTAAATAAAGTTAAAAAAAAGATGCTTTAATTTAAGTCCCGGGCAGGGGCGCCGAGCGGTTGCTGAAAACTTCACGAGCAACCGCTCTGCACCCGTCACTCTCCGTGACTCCGTCACTGTGCCGGCATTTCATGTTGAGCGCCGCGAAATATGGGTGTGTTCCGGTGCTCAACATGAAATGCCGGCACCGCGGCAAAGCAGGAAGACGGATGCCTCCCAATCCCATCTCAGGACTCCGGCAAAAAGGTAAGTGAGGATAATGAGAAGTAGGGAGAGGGCGTAGATAGTTAGAGGGGGCAGGAGGTGGTAGTTAGAAGAGGCAGGGGGAAGTGAGAAGGGGCTTGAGGGCGGAGGAGGTAGTTTTGAGAAATGAGGCGCCAGAGGGAGTAGTCGCGCACACTCCTAGCCTCAACTGTTTCTCAATAATGATTAATTACATTAAATTATTATTATGATTATTATTAGTATTATAGCACATTGCTGCTATAATGTGCAATTTCCCACTAACCGCATCTCCACCTTCATCGTATATGAATTAATCTATAAGCCACCACTGTAACCCTTCTGCTGGATAACCTAAGGGACGATTCTGATATTGTAGAGTTTTGTTCCATGTCTACATACATGAGCAGAGACTGTTTCTGATATTAAAGAGTCTCTCTTATTCACTTGGTGATTGACATGTTCGGTGACTGAAGGACACTGGGGATTGGTGTTCTGGGCAACATGGAGGGATGGCATCCGAAATTCGGAAAAAAAGGAGACATCTTTATGGACCGGTGAATGTGGTTATTATATGCAAACTCTGCTATAGGTAAGTATTGACTCCAGTCGTCCAATAGATATGTGTGTCAGGACCCGGGTGATCAGGTTGGGTAGGAGCCTCATTGCAGGGGATACATGGGGTTCTGTCTGCACACAGCGATGCATGGTAACCGAAGGATAAGACAGACAGGCACAAAGGAATACACCACAGGCAGAACTCCAGGTAATGCTATGTATTGTATAATATGGCAGGACAAGCAAATATAGGTTAAACAGTCTCTTAGCAAGAAAACGGATGTATGGCAGAATGTATTGTAAATTATGGCAGGACAAGCAAATAAAGATTAAACAAAAAAACGTAAGCATGAAAGGAAGCCCTCTGGACAGGGCAGAAGGCAGGAAGCCCACTGGACAGGGCAGAAGGCAGGAAGCCCGCTGGACAAGACACAAGGCAGGGAGCCCATTTGATAGGGCACAAGGCAGGAAGCCCACTTGAAAGGGCGCAAGGCAGGAAGCCTACTGGACAGGGAACAGGGCAGGAAGCATTCAGGGTCAGGTACTAGTCAGGATCAGGTCCATAGGAAGGTAGGAACAATACAAGATCAGGTACAAAGAAGGATCAGGTACAAAACAGAATCAGGTACAAAGCAGGATCAGGTATAAAGCAGGATCAGGTAATGTGCCATTTTGGTGAACCTGTCGACAACTACCAGTAAGGTAGTGAAATGATTAGAAGATGGAAGGTCTGTGACAAAGTCCATTGATATGGCCATCCATGGTCTAGAAGGGGCTGGAAGAGGTTGTAACAAGCCCGACAGTCGTTTAGGTAATTCCTTGGCACGAGCACATATGGTACAAGAAGAGATGAATCTTTTAACCTCATCCTTAAGGGTACCAAAATGACAGTTGAATTAAGTCCAAAGTCTGGTTGACCCCCCGTGGCCGGCAACAGGTGTGTAATGGTGAGCTTGTAGAACCTGTAGACGAACCTCGGGAGGCACGTATATATGCTCCAGATGGTAATAGAACCCGTGACATTTTTGTAAGCTGAAAGTCTTTGGAGGAGTAATACGTGTTAAGTGCTCCCATACAGAATCCCAAAGAGAGCGGGTAAGTGCAATTAAATGCGTTGGTGATAATACAGTGTCTTGCTCCAGCGGTGTTACGGTGGATACGTCAAACATACTGGAAAGTGAGTCTGCTTTCGTGTTGCGAGAACCCAAGACGATAGGTAATGTGGAGCTGGAAACGAGTAAAGAACAATACCCATCTGGCCAACCTTGGTTGTAAACGTTTAGCTGACCGTAGGTATTCCAGGTCCTTAAGGTTCTTATGGTCAGTGTAAATAGTTACTGGATATAGCGCGCCCCCTAGGAGATGCCTCCATTCATCTAGAGCTAGTTTGATAGCCAATAGTTCTCGTTCTCTTACACAGTGGTTTCTTTCTGCGGGAGAGAGGGTACGAGAGAAATAGGCCACAGGATGTAATTGACCGCCAGTCTCCTGTCTTTGTGACAGAACGGCACCCACGGCAGTGTCGGAGTCATCCACCTCGAGTGTATATGGATATTGAGAGTCAGGCATCTGCAGTATAGGTGCGGAAATGATCTTGCTTATCAAGTAACTGAACGCTTGTTGGGCGACATCATTCCAGACAAACTTGATGTTCTTGGAAGTTAGTGCTGTGATGGGTTGAACATGCTAAGAAAAGTCTCTTATGAACTTTCGATAATAATTGGCAAAGCCTACAAATCTCTGTACCCCTTTATGATCAGTAGGTGGGGGCCAATTAAGGTTTGCTTCTACTTTCATGGGGTCCATTTGGATGCTGGTGGGAGAGGGAATATTCCCCAAAAACTCAATGCTTTGGACGCACATTTTTCCAGTTTGGCATAAAGTCCGTTAGCACGTAATCTGGTGAGGACTTCACACACATGTTCCCGTATGCATGTATGCTTAGCCCACCACTACGCCAAAGTATTCCAATGACGGTGGGTCCTAACGCTAATCCCTGCTAACAGTGGTACGAAACAAATCAAACATGAAACCCAAACACATAAAAACAGAGACGTACCTGTAGACTGAGACAAACAGAACACACAGGTGGAGCACACCTTATAAAGGAAACAGAGCTGAAGCAAAGAGCAGAACTAAAAGCAAGGAATGGAAGATCAGAACAGAGCATGCAGAAATCCAGGAATGGATTAAAGCAAAACAGAGAAACTGAAGCAAGACAGATATGCAGCTCCGCAGCCTGGGTAGAACGTGACAGCGGTCCAGAATGTCACAGAAGACTTTGTTAACGAAATGTTGGAAGGTGTGGGGGGCATTGCAAAGCCCAAAAGCCATCACTAAATATTCAAAGGTTCTGTAGCGACACCTGAACGCAGTCTTCCACTCATCCCCATTTCGTAGGCCCCCCGTAGGTCAATTTTAGTAAAGATCTTAGCCGATCGTGCGTGTTCGAGGAATTCGGGGATCAGTGGAAGGGGATATCTATCTTTTACTGTAATGTTATTTAATTTCCTGTAATAAACCGCTGTCCTTCTTGTGAACAAAAAATATACCAGCTCCTCCTGGGGGCGTAGAGGGACGAATGAAACCCCTGGCGAGGCTGTCATCAATATATTCTTTTAAAGCAGCCAATTCTGGTTCAGACAACGGGTAACAATATTTGTTGTGTGGGTAAGGCAGACCGCCTGCTGTTTCATACAGGTCTGGTTGCAGTACAGTGAGGCGAAGCGGGAAAACCCCTGTCTTCCAGTTGATGGAAGGGTTGTGTAGTCTTAACCAGGGGAGACCAAGGATAATTGGAAAAATGGGGGATGGTATGACATCAAAACGAAGAGATTCGATGTGTCTGTCTCCTATTTTGAGGAGCAAGGTGATGGCTTCTTGGACGATGGGACCAGTCGTTGACAAGTAGGATTGAAACTGGTTGTTTCTTGCGATGCGTCGGGTGGAGAGGGATTGGAGGTACTTAGAGTCCACGAAGTTGCCGCTTGCTCCAGAGTCTATCATTGCCAGCAGCGTGGTGATCTCTTACTCCACTGCAAGGAGACAGAGAGGGAGTAGCGGAGAGAGGGAGACGGAGACTTGGAGGAGCGGGCACAGGATCTGCAGTCTTTAGCGTGGTCTGCTCTGCCACAGTACAGCCAAAGTCCCAAGTTTCTGCATCGCTCCTTCTCTGCTGCGGACAGGGGAACTTGCACAATCCCGATCTGCATTGGCTTCTCCTGAGGCGTGGTGAACTGGTTAGCAGGGGAGGACCGCACCAAGGTCCAGGTGGAATTGGTGGTCAGCCGTTCCCTTCTTTCTTTAAGGCGACAGTCGATCTGGGTAGCGAGCAAGATGAACTCTTCCAGTCCATTAGGAATAGTGGTGCGAGTTCATCCTTAACAGCGTCTGAGAGGCCCCAACGGAATTGATCGTGCAGTGCTGCTTCATTCCACAATGAATAGAGAGTCAGGCGTCTAAACTCTGTGATATATTCCTCCACCGGTCATCTCCCTTGTTTTAGGGATCTTAGAGCAGTAGTAGTGGAGGATGCTCTGAATGGATCATCATAGAGGGAGTCAAGCGTTTGGTGGAAGGAGGACCAGGAATCCAGAAGGGGACTACAGCTGTTGATGAGATTGTGTGCCTACATCTGTGACAGCAGGGATAAAACGGTGTGGACCTTCACGTAGTCGGTGGTATAGATTCTTGGCTTTATGTTAAACAGGCTGGAGGTAATAAAGGAACGGTACTTCGTACTTTCTCTTGTTAATCTTTCCGACAGGGGAACTGACAGTTCAGGAGCTGATGCCCCCTATCCGGTGTGGGCACAGGAGGGGATGCAACTACTTCAGACAAGGAGCCTTGCTGTAGCTGGAGTACTTGGACTTGTTGCCTCAGGTGATTCTGGCCTGCCTGTAGTTCTTGGATGGACTGGTTCATAGCTGCAGCCACGCGGGATGCAGAGGAGATGGAGAGGACCGAAGACGCAGCGCTGGGCTGGTACCCGCAAGTAGCAATGCGTCGGGGTCTGGTGTATGGACTCTGACTCAGACTCTGCCATACTAACACTCAAACACACATACCAGGACATGAGTCCTTCCATGAGTCTATACATCCTCCATACTGCTTCCCATCATTTTATCTGGGCTGGTCAGCAATATGTAAAGGTTATATGTGCCCACCACTCAGCCTTCATGTGGCATCCTAGGCTCAAACAACCTCCATGTGCCATGCTCCCTTCCCACACATTTTAAATAGTTCCAATATGCGTACTAAAGACTAGACCTGAATATATAGTACTGGGGACATTTTAACTTGAATTCCATTGTTATTCTACTTTTTGAGGTTAGGTATAAAACAAAGCTTAACATACATAGGGTAATAATAAAGGTGAAACAAAGAAAAAGCAGACAGAGGCTCATCATCTCCCGCAAGATCCACCTCCCCACAAACCACGCTCAACACAAATAAAAAGGGGGGAAATCTGCACAACCTCTGAGTACTTTCCTTAGTACCTGCCCTTATCCTGTATCTAGCTTGGCCTTATGCCTATCCCATGCTTGCTTAAATGTCTTTACTGTATTAACATCTAATTGGTTGATGCCAAAGGAAGACCCTGCAGGTGACCAACAGGCTCACTCGCACTGCCCTTATTGACTCCTTACAGTGAACCTACGGATTTCCGCTACCATTAACGCCTGCACTGCATTAGATACCGGGACCGGAAATCCGTATGTTACCTCCTTAAGGTGCAACCTGACCGTAGGTTAACTCCTTAAGGTGCAACCTGACCACTGGTCTCCCTGCTGCAACAGTCCGTATGAACGACCAATAAAGTCGCTTGTACGGACATTTAACTGATATAGCAGGGAGACCAGTGGTCTCTGCCGGACAAGTTGCTGCATTTGGACTTTAAAAGTCTGTACGAGCAACTCTACTGGTCGCTCGTACCGACTTTTAAAATCCTGGTTCCGTAACTTGGCCGGGAGGGACCACTGGTCTCCCTGCTGCAACAGTTAAAAGTCCGTATGAACAACCAATAAAGTCGCTTGTACGGACATTTAACTGATAGAGCAGGGATAGTGCTGGTGACCAATAGAGTTGCTCATACGGACATTTAAACTCCTGGCACCAGAGCTGCTGTGTAGTCCGTACCGCGTTAACCCTGTATTAACCCATTATACAAAACCGGAAAAAAAATGAAGAAAAAAACGAACACAAAGAATGTCCACGAATATTCGTCAAAGAGAAGACAGAAACGGGTGAATATTTGCAGAATCCGAAGATTTTTTTGCGGAAGACGAACACGAAGACCTCCCTGGTGTCCAGGTCTAGTTTTTAATGCCCTAGATGCATTCGTTTGCATTTATCCACATTAAATGCCAGTTGCCACAGCTCTGACTATTTTTCCAGTTTATCTAAATCATTTGCCATTTGGCTTCTTCCTCCAGGAATATCAACCCTGTTGCAAATGTTTATGTCGTCAGCAAATAGACATAACTTTCCATCAAGACCATCTGCAATATTACTAATAAAAATATTATAAAGAATGGGTCCAAGTACAGATCCCTGAGGCACCCCACTGGTAACAAGACCTTGCTCTGAATATACACCATTTGCTACAACCCTCTGTTGTCTGTCACTCAGCCACTCCCCAATCCATTCAACAATGGATTAGGGAAAAGAAGTGATATAGCAAGTAAGTTGAGTGAAGCGGAAGTGCTGAAGCCCGTTGGGTCTGGGAGATGGGACAACCCTATCAATAGGGAAGGGAGCATCCAGATCCCATACATCCAACAGGTAGGACTCAGGAAGAAAGCCCCTCGACCGAAGGAAGCCTCCTTCCATACCCGACAAGAAGTCCAAATTGCCCGAAATAGGTGTCAACGGGGATGGATAGGGTGAAAGTGTCCCTCCAATCGGCCTTAAGCGCCAAACACCTTGAGTAGCACGAACAAAGGGATTAGAACAGGACGAAGCTGGAAGAACCCCCGGACGAAGCCACATACATGTGGATAGGGGGAACCGCGTGATCACCTGTTCCAATTCTATCTATATCTTTGAAGATGGACGGTAGTTCCATTCCAGAATACGCAGCAGGTGTGAAGCGTGGTAATAGCCAAGAAAGTTGGGTAACGCAAGGCCACCCTTATCTTTTGATCGGGTAAGCACAGCATAGCGTAGTCTGGGACTCTTCCCCCTCCAAACGAACCGTGTCATTAAGGTGCGGAGCTCCATAAAGAACACCCTCGGAATAGAAATAGGTAGGGTCTGAAAAAGATATAATACCCTCGGAAGAATGTTTATCTTGATCACATTGATCCTGTCGTGTCAAGACACATGGGGAAGAGTCCTGAGTTGCAAATCACCTCTCAATTGCAGAATATGCGGAAGGATGATAATAGGCTGAGAAACTACGAATAGTAAATAATCCACATATGCGGAAACTTTAAGTGAGCGGCCAGGGCAAGCCAATCCATGGGTACTGTGGTTATTCCTTATAGCCTGTAGGAAAGGTTCGAGTGAAAGGGCAAACAAAAGGGGAGATAGATGGCAGCCTTGATATGTTACGAATCGGAAAGGGTTCCGTGAGTGCCCTTCAATCGGACTCGAACAGAAGGTGACGAATATAGGGATGTGATCTAGTGGAGCCAAAAACGGAGGGTCTGGAACATGAAGTCCCTTGCAACCTTATCAAATGCTTTTTCCTCCTCTGTGGACAAGAGAAGGATTTTCTGACTGGTCGCCTGGGCATGATGTATGGTATGGTATGGTATGCACGGTATGTCCCATTGTGACCTTCCTTCCCTGTGAGAAAGCCAGACTGGTCCAGATGCACCAGAACCTGTTGGAGCCTGGTCGTCAAAACCTTTGCATAGATTTTTAAATCTGAGTTGAGATATGGGCCTGTAGCTCTGGCATAACAAAGGATCCTTGCCGTTGTTGTCATTAGCGAGTGAGGATGCAATTGCTCACCGGACCTAACGGCATTGTGCATAGATGTAAAGTGCTTCCAAAAGACCCGGTAGATTGATCATCAGTAAGTTGAGGCATAAATGAGTATCCAAGTAGTCACTCATAAAAGAACACCGACGGTCCCCTGTCGGTCGGTCTCCCTGAGGGAGAACAAGAGATCATGCCTCTCAACATTTGAATTTTATTGATGTATAGTGGTTGCTGCTTAGCTCGTAGCGCTTTTGTTAGCAAGTGCCTGCCCTTATTGCCATGCTCGTAGAAGAGAGATTTAGTGCGCTGGATGCTATAGTTGAGCAACGTACCCAATCGACCCTAATCGATTTATGGAGCTGCTCCAATGATGAAATGCTACTCGTAGGGTCCTGCTGAGGAAAATCCCCTATATAGTGCATTTATGGGCTTCCTAAGTGGGCGAGTGGTCTACTAATGAATCTGCGTTTTCCTGGAAAAAGTGTTCCAACTGATCATTAACTGCCTGAACCGTTTCACCATCAGACAGAAGCGACTCATTTAGTCGCCAGGAATTTTTACTCGGCCTGTATAGACGGGCCTGAAGACGCAAAGTAACCAGGGAGTGATCCGACATCCCCGCCGTGGCAATGGAACAGTCCTCCATTAATTCTAAATGAAAATACTCTATCAAAAGGAGGTTGGTTTTAGAATATGACCTGTGAGGGGCAGAATAGCAAGTCTAATCTCTCTCTCTACCGGGTGGAAAGCTCTCCAACAGTCAACAAGTCTATGCCTATTTAGGATAGAATTGAATCGCTTTATATGAGAGGGCGGAATGCGAGAGGACCCAGAAGAAGTATCCACACGGGGGTCCGGGGGTAAATTAAAATATCCCCCTAGAACCAGAATACCTTGCTTATTTAGAGTTAGTGAAATTGCTAATAAATATTAGCGGAAAGGCTGGAAAGGCGGTGAAAAGTTGGTGTATTAGCACCCAGGGCCTCTTCTCTGGACTATTAAGGCCTCGAACATTGAGGCTCAAAACCATCAGGCTCTAGGGTTGAAAGGGCGAGTCGGACAGAGGCATTCTGATTGGCTTAAAGAAATGTAAAGAGGACAAACAGCGAATGAGACAGGAAGGGCAGGGAATAGGAAAGAGGTAGACAGAGGGACAGAGCAAGGTGAAAAGAGGGGAGAAGGGGAGAACTACAAGACAAAACAGAGAGAAAAAAAACAACAAAATAATAATTAAAATAAAAGATATAAATAAAAACGAAGGAACAAGACACGTGAGATTGAGAGGGCAGGGAAACACGGGTGAGGCACACAACAGCAAAGGTCGGGGTGGGCGAACGCTAAATACTCTGATACAACAACGAAGGCAGATGCCCAGGAGAATCCCGAACTGCTGGGGGAGATGGAAACCATAACGGAGACAGCGGTAAAACAGACAAATACGATCACAAAAAAGGGGATACACATCAAAACAAGACATCTATTACCATCCACATCAAAATGCAAATTTGTCCCTAAAAGCAACCTCCAGACAGCAAGATCCACATAAATTGGTGAAATTAGAGGTGGCCTCGCTCAAAACAGGGCAAGAAGGATTAAAAAAAAGAAAAAGGGGGGTACTCAACCACTGTCTTCCCTCACCCCAAAATAAACAACCCCCAAACAGCAAGAAACGGTAACATAATAGTGAACCTGTGGCTATAGGTGCGAGAATAAGTCCCAGAGTGCAGGAGAAGTTTGTTAGACATAAGTCACTCAGCGATGAGCCACGAGTAGAGCCTGTCACGAACGCACCCTACTCCAATCGTGCGCGTTACTTGGTTCTGGTGGTAAAAGGGTTACAATTCATCTGATAAAAATGATAAAAATAGCTACCCTTAATACCACCCACAATTAACTATAATGATATAACTAATATCATAACGCTGCCACCACCAAGACAATTTAAAAATAGACTAAATACCCACACAATATACTTTAAAACAATAATTATGTGATTTTAAATTACCAATAAAATGGTCTAATCAGGTAACGTGAGTCTTTACCAGACAAAGGCAGAACTTAATAAAGTAATATTTATTATGAAAAAAAAAATAGTCACAGTGCATACAAAAAAGATGATAAACAGATTATTTACACCGAACAGATACAAATAAAAAGGAGAAATTACAGAAAATCTAACTACTCACTTGAATGGTAAAGTAACATTTTTTTTGACCGTAGGGCTCTGATGCCCCCTTCAAACTACCCCTCCCTCTGCCCCTTCAAACTACCCTCCCTCCGTTGATGCTACAAAGTCGCCGATGTATGGGCATTGTCGTTATCACGGTGCACGGCAACCCCGTACATGTACGTGTATTGACGTTAAGGGGTTAACTTTATTTAGCATGAATGATGTTAAATAAAGTTTAAAAAAAAAACCCCAGATGATGTTTTAATTTAAGTCCCAGGCAGGAGCCCCTGCTGCCATGGCGCCCTGTGCGGCCTGTGCACCCCTAAGGTGTGTGTGAGCGACACGATATGAGCACGATACCTAGCGATAATTCGACTGCTGAGGCAGCACATAAAAAATAAAAACTTTTTTTAAAAGGTGTGTGAATCTTGTATGCGTGTGAGATGTGGCAGTAGCAGGAGCATTATTCTTTGTGCATGTGCGAGGAGTGGCTGCCTCCTCCATCGATATTCCTGTGTCTTGTCCATGTGCGTCTGGGTAACGGAGCTCCTTGAGGAACATTCCCAATGTAAAGGGAAGGGAGTTGCTAATCTTCCACGTGTGGAGTAGGAATGCCGAGGGCATACATGACCTCCGTGATATCTTCTTAAAATATATGTGGAACCTCTGTGTGTGTGATGTTAAGTTGAAAGGGGGAACCCCAGCGGTATCTAATACCCCTATCTTGCAGTAGAGAAGTAAGTGGATGCAGCATCCGCCTATTTCTGAGAGTGATAGGGGATAAATCTACGCCAGAGTTTAGCCTTCAAAGACAATGGTGCGGGATTGCCTTGCCTTTGCAATAACCTCTTCCTTCAAAATAAAATCTTGAAAACAACAAATAACGTCCCTGGGGGGTTGTAGGTCCACCACGGGGCTGTAGGGCACAATGTGCTCTATCTAAGCGGATAGGGGAGTCAGAGTCACGGCCCAAGAGTGTATTAAAGACCTGATGCAAGAGGGCCCGCAGATCTTCAGGGCCCTCAGGCTCTTTTAGGCCCCGAACCCTCACGTTGTGTGTCTCCTACCTCTGTTTTCGAGGTCTTCAATCGAGCAGAGGAGTTCTGTGGCCATGCCAGTTAGGTGAGTAGCATTCTGTCGCAGGTCAGTTACCTGGTGTGAGACGTAAGTGTGAGAAGTCTCCAGTTGTGTGGTATGGCTCCCCACTCCTGCTATATCTGCTCTCAATGCCGCCACCTCTTTGTGAAGTGCTTGTTTCACCTCAGCTAAGAGGTTGCTGAAGTCCGCTTTGCTGGGAAGGGAGCGGAACATCTCCTGAATATCAGCAGAGGCCAGAGTCACATCCCACTGTGATGATGAGCAGGGTGATGTGTTAGCTGGAGGGGGTACCATGTTAGGAGAAAGTGGTTGCGGTTTGGAAATAGGAGCAGAGCGATTGCTCCGTTTGTCTTGTTTGAGTCTCCAAGTGTTACTGGCAATGAGAGGGTCGCTTAAGTCTGCCTGTGGTGGATATAGATGATGGATTGATGCGGATTATAGTGAGAAAGCTACAGAGCTAAACTCTCAGGCTGCCATCTCTCAGCAAGGCAAGCCACACCCCCGCTATACACTTTGTATCTAACCTGCTATATGTAGACCTTCGGTCAGTGAGGAGAGTTCCAGTGCGGGGAATTCTCACTGACAGCCGGGGAAGGTCTGCACGATGGATGCAGACAACCCCCGCTGCTAACCGCACCTCCTTCCGGCTGCAGCGGAAGTTGTCTACACGCTGCCCTGGCTACACACCAGGGAGTCAGAAGCACCGACAAGTTGGGGGGGCATAAGACAGGAGGATCCAGGTCCCCTGCAGCACTGCGGGGAATCTGGATCTTAGTCTCATAGTCAGACCTATCTGAGGTCTGATTATAAGACGACCCCGATTATAAGACGAGGGGTCTTTTTCAGAGCATTTGCTCTGAAAAAAACCTTGTCATATAATCGAGCATATATGGTAATTAGTAAATGGAACAGCAGTTTTAATAAGCATTATTGTAAAAATGTCAGCCCAAGTATCGACGGATCTCATCATTCTACATTATGATTATACCACTGGCACCCTTGCTAATTAAACCCTAAATCTGTATATATTTTTAGTTTACTGAAGGTATTTAACCTGTTATACACTTTCATGAAACTCTCTTTCACCTAGCAATATCTTATATAGGAGATACAGTTTTCAATACAGCTCAGTCAATTCAATGGTATTTTAAAACATTTGATTAGTTATAAATAATCAATTGTGAATCATGTATTTTGGTTCCTTCATCCATATGCTTTCAAATAAGATCACCCTCTTCATTCAGCACACCTTTCTGTTGCTGTGCCTTATCTTGCAGTTAATGATTAACTGCACATTACCCATTACCCAAGATAACAGTCCAGTTGAGTGGAACTCCCTCTCCATATCTAAACTCAAAGACCTGCCTGGCACAAGTGATCCGGGCTCAGAGCTGGTACAGCGAATTTAGCCTGCATACTTCTTTGACATACAGATAGAGAATCCTGCCCAAACAGCCCATACAGATTTCTGCAAGGTAAATAATTAATCTATTTTAAAATCTTATTGCTACGTATTATTATTATTATTATTATTATCTTATTTGCATCCTCATTCCATACTTTTTCTCCACCCCTACTGCTCTCCACTTATCTACAGTTTTCGTTTGTATTAATTTTTTTTAACTCTTCAGTTAAGTATTCCCGTTTCCTGTCACGGTGTATTATGTATTCTTTCATCAAGCAAATCCACTCGTAATAATGTAATCTTATAAGTTTCCTTTAACGTGATAATGTGATGTGCCATTAAACTCCACCTACTTTGTCTAAGTCCATGATAAATAAGAGACTATATCTGTTTTCCTGTAGGATTTTTATCTTTGTGTAAGAAAGTTAGATGTACCACGTGCTTCATAAACTAGAACAGCCTCTCCTAGGGGACATGGAAAAAGAACTGGAGCCTACAGATATATTTTCAGCACATCTGACAAAGCATCATTAAGATAAGTGTTATGTATTCCATCCCCTTCCTCTCTGAGAAGGAAAGGAGCAGGAGACCCGTTGCATGTTCATCAGACACCTCTACTGCGAAATCACAAAGAGGGTCAAGACTTTGTGACAAAATGCCCAACTGGGGGGATACACCAAGCTTTTCATTTGATTACTATGACCACAACGCACGTACAGAACATGGAAGATCACAACACTTGCATGATACAGAGCTTCCACCATCAAATGAATCAAAACCCACCAGACGTTTCATTCCTGATTCCTGGAGGAGCTGCTTTAGGAGAAATAAAGCAAATGGTGAACCTTTCACATTAAAGAATGTGGAAGGGGGACAGCGCTCACCACCTGTCACCCCTCTTCTTGATATCAGCAGAGACTCCAGCCTAACTGAAAAGAGTGATGTCCACACCAAGTCATGCAGCACCATCAATTCCAGTAAAGAGATTCAGATCAAGAAATATTCAGGTTCCGTGGACAGGAAGAGTCAGGAGTCCACAAACTTCATGGAAAAGGTAGAAGCATACAACCTAAAATACTCATATATGAAGTCCTGGCCAGGTTTGCTAAGGATCTTAGCTGGAGTGCAACTTCTTTTTGGTGGGGTAGTATTTGCCTGTACTTGTTCTTACATCCAGAAAGACTATCAATGGTACAATCTATTTGGCACTGAACTCCAAAGGACTTTACCTGGTGGCTACAGCTACTATGGCCCAATGACTCCATTTGTGTTGGTTGTGACCAGTGTTGTGTGCCTGATCACCTTGATTCTATTGGGGTTGGGTCTAACTATGTATTACCGGACCATTCTCCTAGACTCCCACTGGTGGCCTCTGACAGAGTTTGCCATCAACATCATCATGTTCCTTCTTTACATGGCAGCTGGAATAGCTTATGTAAATGACATAAATCGGGGTGGCCTCTGCTATTCCGTGTTTGCTGTGAACCCACTGATGGCAGCCTTCTGTAGGGTGGAAGGTGGGCAAGTGGCTGCAATAGCTTTCCTCTTCTTCAACATGTTTCTGTATTTGGTGAGTTCCCTGGTGTGCCTAAAAATGTGGAGACATGAGCAGAGGCGGAGGCAGGCCAGCAAGGTTAAGGTGAGGGATGGTTTTTTCAGACCTTATAGTTCCTTTCATCGCATGTTCTGACCACCACTGCTTCTCACAAAGTGACTTTTATTCACTTAATTTCTATTTCAGTCTCTTATCTTACCATCACCTTTTTTTAACGCTTTCTTTCTACATATCGTATTATTATTTTGTGTCACTTTATCTAAGTCACATTCATCAGACGTGAGCTAGACTTCTACACCCCAACAAATGCAAGCAATGGACAATGTTATGTGACTGTTGCTTGCCTCATTTAACAAATCCTCTTCCCTTCTATTTTTTACTGGCTCTTTAAAAGCGTGCCTCAATTAATTACATCTGCTTATAAAGAACATTGTTTATTTTGAGTCTCCTTGTGCTTTTTAATATTTAATATATTTTGTGCTTTTTTTTAGTCTCCTTGTACTTTTTAAATATTTTTTTATGTGTGGTCAGTGCATCTTGACACATTTAACCACAGGGATATGGCCATTTGCCCTAAGACATTCTCAAATTGAAGTAAAATACACTTAACCTAGTTTGAAGGGCTGTTGGGTCTGTTGAACCTTATTGCTAGTTGCAATATCCAGAGAAAGTGTATTATTTTTTATTGGCCATCTATAATGATGAAGAAGCTTGCCACTGTTTGAAGTTTTAATAATTTGAGCCGTTAAGATACATTCATTTTAAGCATCATTCAAATCATTCAGAGGATCTGGGAGAGGTTAATACAGCAAGATAATTCAAACATGCATCAGACAACTATTAGGCTATAAGACAAGGCCAAGAACCAAATAAGAATTGAGGCTTTTGCACAAGAAAAATGGGCAGACTAGATAGGCTGAATGGTTCTTACTAAAGTTCTATATTCCCTTGTAACTCCTTTCTTTTTTGCAGAGATTGGACAGACCTAGAAGGATAGTTTTCCAGGATGAAGTTGAACGTTTAGAAGGAATAAAAGAGAGAGTTACCAGTACAATCAATTTCTCAGACAAAGGGAGTGACAGTGGTGTCTTAAATCGTTCCATTCCCACAGGTTATCGACCAAAAGCTCATGTGGTACAAGACTATGTATTGTAAGCATCTTAAATCCTTCTTCAGTCCTCCTAAGGCATGTGTGCAATAGAATATAGCTAAGATATGATGTTCAGAAGGGTAAAATACCTTAAAAGGGCCTTTGGATGCAACTTCCAGTTAATATAGTTACATAGTTATATAGGCTGAAAAAAGACATGCGTCCATCAATTTTTTTAATTGATGAATGATCATTATGGGTAGTTAACTAAGCTTTGCTGAATATAGCATTGTTTTGACTAAAATAATCATATTACTTGATTGTGGTGTTATATGTCCTCTATTTTAAGAAAGTATCCAGAGATCAGAACCACAGAAGAACGAGAAAGTTACAAAGCTGTGTTCAATGACCAATATGCAGAATACAAAGAGCTGTATGGGGAGGTGAGAACTGCAATGGTGAAGTTTAAAGAACTGGACAATATGATGATTAAATTGACCAGTGGGCCACAAAGCCAAAAAGTGAGTTTGATAAATGAAGTGCAGCTCTACATAAAGAAAAATGCAAATCTATACTATTGAACCAATGTCGTAATGTTCTACAAATCCTATCCTATCATAGCCCCTTATGGATGTGTCATGGAGATCATTCTAGATATTTGGTGAAACTGTTCCCTTATATGTCCTTTTTGGTCCTCAGTTAATTACATAATAGCATTAATACCTCATTATTATCAGATTGCTTACACACAATAGCATTGGCCATTGGCTTAATGTCTCATTGGCAATCCAATAGTGGTGCCCCTAACCTATAAAAATGAAAGCGAGAGACTAATGGGGATTAAATTCAGACCTTGAAACAGATTGTTTGAAAGAATAAGGACATTCAAAGATACAGTGGATATAAAATGTCTACACATCCCAGTTAAAATGCCAGGTTCTTGTGATGTTAAAGAATGAGACAAAGATAAATTGTGTCAGGATGTTTTCCACCTTTAATGTGACCTATAATGTGAACAATTCAATCGCAAAACAAACTAAAATCTTTGAGGGGGAAAAAACTCACAATAATCTTGTTGCATAAGTGTGCACACCCTTAAACTAATACTTTGTTGAAGAACCTTTTGATTTTATTATCAGTCTTTTTAGGTAGGAGCCTGTTAGCATGGCACATCTTGATGTGGCAATATTTGCCCACTCTTCTTTGCAAAAGCACTCCAAATCTATCAGATTGCGAGGACATCTCCTGTGCATAGCCTTCTTCAGATAACTCCACAGATGTTCAATTGGATTCAGGTTTGGGTTCTGGCTGGGCCATTCCAAAATGTTAATCTTCTTCTGGGGAAGCCATGCTTTTGTGGATTTAGATGTTTGCTTTGGGTTGTTGTCATGCTGAAAGGGGAACTTCCTTTTCATCTTCAGCTTCCTAATGGACACCTGAAGGTTTTGTGCCAAAATTGCCTGGTATTTGGAACTGTTCATAATTCCCTCCACCCTGACTAAGGCCCAGGTTCCAGCTGGAGAAAAACAGCCCCAAAGCATGTAGCTGCCACCACCATGCTTCAATGTGAGTATGGTGTTCTTTGGGTGATGAGCAGTGCGCCAAACATACCTTTTGGAATTATGGTTAAAAGGTTCAACCTTGGTTTCATCAGACCATAACACAACTGAGCAAATGTCAGGTAAATCCTACTAGAACAGCTGAACTTTATTAATTAGTGATTAATCAGAGTCACTTTAAATGATGGCAGGTATGCAATGACTTTTATTTAACATAGTTAATTCTGAACACAGCCACAGCCTCAGTTATAAGAGGGTGTGTACACTTTTTTTCCCCCTCAGTCAAAGATTTCAGTTTGTTTTGCAATTAAATTGTTCACGTTATAGGTCATATTAAAGGTGGACAAAGTTCTGTCATGATTTAACTTTGTCTCATTCTTTAACATCACAAGAACCGGGCATTTTAACAGGGGTGTGTAGACTTTTCATATCCACTGTAACTGGTTCCATTGAATAGAATTGATTTCCCCTTTAAAACTTACTCCAACCTGCTATGTGCTACTGGGTGCATCTTTTGGCCCTGAATTGTAAAGCAATGGGATTATTCACTGAGCAAAAATGAGATACAAGGATGCATGTCATAGGGAACCATCTTTCCCTAACTTCGCTCATAACAGATCCAACACTCATCAGCTTATGCACCCAAGACTATACATTATTCTCCTATAAAGTTGTACTTGATGCAGTCTTTATATGCCTATATTAAAGAATTTATGGTGAAAATGTAAGTAAATGACCCACCTGCACCAGACCACCACAAACTTTGTGGTACTGACACTTTGCCTGTGATCCTGGCCTTGTTGCTTGAAGAAAGTGGATGTTAAGACTAACTCTTGTGTTTAAACTGTATAATAGAATTAGAAGCCCTACAGCTTTCTTGTTACCTGAGGGATCATATAGTTCAAGCACATATCCTAATAATGTTTGTTGAAGACAACAAATGACATTCAATTTGTGATATCCTGACACTTTTATACAATAATAATAATAATAAACACAGATTTCTCCAAATAAGTTGGGAAAATAATTATGTTTTCTTGAGTTTTAACTGACCAATCACACAAAATTAACTGCACTCCTTTTTACCCTTGGCATATATGTAACACCAGATTAGTTGTTAAATACCATAAGAATTTCCTGTTGAAAAAAATGACTACATGTTTCCAGTTACAGTAGTACACCTCCTTTCATTTGAGGGTCTTTCATTTTTGCACCCTCTGCAAAATGTTTATCTTGCCGTTTATACTGTATTATTCCCTAATGTGCTCATGTGTTTCAAAAGAGAAACCAAAACATTTTGCTTTACTAAAAACAACTTTGGTAGAATTATACTTTATTCACAATATGCTGTGTAAATAGCCCTTCTTGTCTTGTCTACTATTTTCAACCCATTCACAGCTCCTTCATTCTTCCCACCTACATCACACACAGCAGTGGTTAAAAGCTCCAGACTGGATCTCATAAGTGTTTTTGCACTACATCATTCTAGCAAGTATAACACTTTCCGATCTCAGGCTATTGTTTCAGTGGATTCTACCCTTCATCCATAGTGGTGCACAATTCGTCCATTCTTTTTTTCTGTACATTACCTCTGAGGAAGCTTTTAGGCAAAACATATCAGGTCAACTACAACCAGAAGTCATATACATACGTTGAAGAAATTCTGTATTGTACATCAATTTTATTACATCTGGACTACATTCTTTTTATAATGTGCCCTTTTTAAATAAATTGTTACTTTTATTTAAACACTACAAAGCCCTAACTATGTTTGTTTAAAATGCCTGTTAAAACATAAATCAATATAAAAAGATGGACTCTAAAATCACCTGTGGAAAAATGTGCTTTAACACTGCCATTTTGAAATAAATTGACAGCAACAACAAGGGGCTGACCCAGAGAGCTTGCAACCTTATAATTTAATTTCCTATATATTTTCTTCACTGCTGCCAGAATAACATTTAAATGTAAACACTGCAATGTATTGAAAGTTTAACATCTTTAATCATTTTTGCAATCTTATAGGCACTAGACAGAATGAAAACCATTACTCAAATATATGAAAAGAAGAAAAATGTAAGTGTAACAAACTTAGATGTCATGGCCGTTGAATGTCACATTATCCAACAGCACTGGATCATTTATTAAATAAGAGTTAAAACATACTAGTTAAAACATCATGAGAAATGTGCCTTGAAGTGTGTTATACTAAATATGTGAGCTCAGTAGAATCACCCTGCTGTTCTGTTAGAGGACTGTCTTTCTAAACAGCAGATACAAGACTCTTGCTTCATGGAAGTATGATTGCAAAAGCTTGCAGTCTCCCCACATACTTATACCTGTTAGAACTCTAAAAGGACTGACCCTCTATTATCACATTATGTTTTATTTCTGATTTTTCTTTTAATCAAACTACATATGAAATGCTGGTACTAGGAAATACTAAAAAAAATAGCTGAGATAAAGGGGCAAGGCTTGCCACATATTGGGCTGGGGTTGCCCCAACTTAGCTTGAAATTAGCTTTACCTGGAGATTAAACACATTGAACCAGAGGCCCACTGATAAACTTTGATTACGGAGTCGATTTGTGGTGTAAATGGGGGCTGCCATGTCATGTGTCACCGTGGGGAGACCACCCCTCCCTGCTCCCATATAGCACCCCATAAAAGGAAATATAAGCGAGGCCCACGGGTAGTTAGATACCACGTATGATACTCCTTGAAAAAAAGCGTTTGGCTGGCCTTGCATATTATAGTTCAATTAGTAAGGTGACGTTTAATAAATGCAATTGATTTAACAATTAATTCTACTGGGGCAATCAAGCCTCTGTTGCACAAAAAAGCTAACTGGGGATGGAGACCATAATAATGCAAAGTTATTTTTGTGGTTTAAAATTACAATTTGCCTCCAAACCATACATGAATAATGTAGAATTCAGCCACATAATGCCAACAGTATATAAAAATAAATCAGTATATCAATTTAACATAGTGCTGGGCAGTTTCTTGTAGGATACAGATGGATGTCTGGTATTCAAACAGAGTCTAGTCAAAGTTAATAAGTTCATTTGCCCAACACAGAAAAAGAAGTAAAGTCACATAAGTGTTTGCGACCTCAGAGGTCTTTTCCTTGTATAAGACTTTACATCTTTTTCTATGTTGGCCCACTAAAAGATATCAATTTTGACTGAAGACTTCTCTTGGGTTAAAACCGCTGTATCCTTTTTTAGTATTCAAACGCTAATCTTTCAGCCCTAAGGATTTGTAAATGTTTAGCTCTGTCAATTAAATTTAGCGTGTACGTTGCCTTTCATAAAGGGTATGATTTTAAAGTGATAAATCTACTTTTATTTCCTCAGGACCCTGGATTTCTTGAGAAACGTGAACGCTGTATGTATTTAAAGCAGAAACTCACACACATCAAGAAACGGATCCAGGATTATGACCAACGGGAGGGCTCTGTGTATTTTTAAATGTTTTTTCAAATATATTTATGCATAATTTAGTTCTCATGCAGCAGCTATAGTAATGCAGTTAAAGACATATTTAGGAAAATACTACTTTAAATATAAATATTTAAGGTTTAAAGTCTGTTATTATTAGCCACTTCTAGATACCACCTTCACTTATTGTACAGAACAAAGAAACATTGTCTTAGTCCCATCACAATCTTGGCCTAAGCCGGCACAGTAAACATGGTGCACATGGAACATGTGGCATATCCGGACATGTCAAGGGGAGCCGACTCCGTAGAGTGTAGTAGCTCTTAATAGGCTGGTTGGAAAGATACAAGATCCCCCTGCAACTGGCCCATTTATACAGTGGAGGACTGTAGACCTCCCTCGCCTCTTTTCTATTCTAATTTAAGGCAGATCACAAGGATATGTAACATATTGTCCATTTGCACACATAAAGAGACATGCAGTGCAGGTGAAAGAGTGCATAGTGGGTCTGGTTGCTGCCTAAACAGTTTTAAATACATCACTGGGGTTTCTGATACTAATCATGCACCTTATTCTTAAACCTTAGATTATAGAGATTAGGGGTAGTCACTGGTAGAGCTGGGTGCATTCAGCCAAGCTTACCCTTAAAATGAATCTGCCTATTTATTCATGGGGAAATTATAGTTTCAGACAGGGCAAGAGTTATGTATGAAGAGAAAAGCCAGAAATGGGAAGCATATTGAACTATGTCTGCAGGGCTCTAAGGACAACTAACTTTTCAACAATATGTCTTTATCAAAGGTTACACATCTTGCTCCTGCAAGGGCATCCTTTATTCTGTAATGAAGAGTTCATGTCACTTTTATCATATGAACAGCACTTTATTGCAATAAATTACATGAAAATGTGCTTCTGTGTATAAATAAATATTGATGCTATAAAATATTGGAGGCATACATTTGCAGAAGCAACACCACAAAGATTTAAAGGGGCCACACATCAAAGTATATACGATGACTGGAGTGGGCCTTTAAAATGATGCAAAAGTAATCTGACCAAAATATAATTAATAAAGAGCACAATGAATAAGCAAAACTTCAGATCAGTATTTATTAAGGCAATTGGAAACAAGTACAAAATATCCGCAGAGGTTCAGGGTTTTAGAAGTAAAAAAAAGATTCGGCCACCGTATGAAATGTGTTCATCATATGCTTTTTTAAATTATATTTTCATATTTGTTAAATAAATCATTAGATATAACATTACAAACAAACAAGAAATAAAAGCCAACACTTTCAATAAGTAGACCAAATAATATAAAGCACGCAATAGAAGTAAAAAAAATAATAAAGAAAAATTTCACAAATTATTTCATTAAAAACAGACTTTCTTGAATTCTTATTTAATTCAGTGTAATATTATTAATAAGTTAGTGTGATGCTCCAGTGACCCATAAATTATACCCAGGTCTCTCCCCTCCACCATCTGTATTGCACATTTACAAACCAAACAAATCAAAATAAATGGCACATTTATTTGTTTATTATAAAATAATAATGACAAAAAAATGTGGTTCCTTTGTATTAGAGTCCACCTTTGTATGGTGTTTACACTGCCAGATATACCCATTGATGGGAGCAATGAGGGAAAACAAACAGTAAAACATCAATGTGGGCTTGGTGTTACAAGGTGTGATAGGCAGATAATGACCTGTTTCCTTTCCTTGAAACCTTCATTCAGAGATTAATAACCCATATTATGCAAGAGAGAGAGAGAGAAAAACATAGTGTATACTTTGTAACAATGTGTATATATTGTGTGTTTATATTACTGGAGTCACAAACAGAGCAGATGTAAAATTCTAATCAAAAGTATTGCTAATTCTCTTTTACCTCTGGGGATGAGAAAGAAATAATGTTTTTAAAAGAATTATAGGTTTTACATACTTTTATTGAAATGTAGCTTCTTATATTTAAATCCTTAATACAGGATGCAACACAGTATCCTTATTAAGTATGAGGTTCTATCAGTGTCCATTAAAAAAGGGAATAGTCTTTCTCCAGTCCAAATGTTTGGACGTGTTTCGCCCAATGAATAGGTCTTCTTCAAAGCGGAGATTATGACTGAAGTTTCTTCAATGTTTTATGTGCGCTGCAATTTGGTGTCATGATAATGCGTATTCTGTTTTCCGGTTGCATATTAGAGCGGTGTAAGCAGAGGCACATGGGGTAAAAGGAGGGATGGAAGTAGGGCAGAAGGCCACCAGAGTTATGGAACCTTCCTACTCCATGCTGAAGTTTTGGATGAGCAGCACACATCAGCTTACTTTTTGGCAGCACTTTTTGGACCACACATAGGCACAGCAGTAGAAATGAGAATGGTGGTTACTGATGGGGCAGCAAATATGGTGAAATATGGGAACATATACTACACCTGGTGGCAAGGGCAGCTATTCCAACTGACAGGTGGTGTAGGCTTGAAAAGTGCCATAAGATTGCAGGGCATTTTCACCACAAGCAAGCAGCTGAGGAAGAAGGAGGAGAAGGCAGGACTACCCCACAAACATCTACGTCAGGATGTAGTCACCCACTGGAACTCCAACCTGGATATCACAGTGCAGATCCTAGAGCAGCAGCAGGCTCTTCACCCCATGTCATCTGAGCAGAGCATTGTGGTGTCCAGCCCATTGGGCAGTGAGGAATGGCCATTAATGGGACAGGTGGTGGCAGTCCTGACGCCATTTAGGTATGTGACCGAGGACTTAAGCTGGAGCACTACCACTTTGGGCCAGATCATCCTCTTACCTACCTTGGACAACACATGCATGACTTGCTGGAACAAAACTAGGTCTTTCCAAGCAAAACATTACAGGTTGAGGTTGTGAGGCTGCTAACGGATATGAAAGGTCGCACACAAGCGATCATGGAAACCCCAGAGTACATGGTGGCCACCCTCTGTGACCCAAGGTTTAAGGGCATCAGCCCTTAAAAATTATTTTAAAAGTTGGAGAGACATATTTATCCTTAGGGTGCGAGGGATACTGTACAAAAGGAGCATGCTAAGAGAAGAGATGCAGGAGTTGGAAATGGAAATTCCCCACAGCAGTGGCAGTATTGCCAACCACATGTCCCAATCCCTTGTACCCAGCAGAGCAGCTGTAGTAGACCCACTGAAGCATCACCCAATTGGGCAGTGGCCCTCAATATTTTGGCGGGTACTGGCACTACGGATTTTGATGGCGCTATATAAAACAATAAATAATAATACTAGTACCACCCAAGCTCCTCAAAGCCAGTGTAGCGTTTCTGAAATGGTGAAAGCCAGTGATACTGACCCTCTATGTTGGGACCAGCAAGCTGTCGTCTGGCCGGGCCTCTCTTTAGTGGCCCAGTGTTGCTTTCATGCCCACTAACAAGCATTCAAAGTGAAAGGGTTTTCTGTGTTCTCTCTGCAACATAATTAACCCCCAGAGAACACAGCTCTTCCCACACCTGGCTAAGCAGATGGCCTCAATGTTCCCAAATTAGGCTATACAGCACTCAATATTCAAACAAGTGAGTGAGGTCTAATGCTGCTGCTCTCTATCTTTCCTTACCCGGATCTTTTTTGTTAATTTTTTAAAATTCAGTCCTGCTCCACAAGACTGCATGTGCCTATCATCCGCCAGTGCCATACTGCTCATACTGCACCTCTTTGACCGTCCTAACTCTGAAGGAACCATTTTTATACAAAAATATTATAATAAAAAGTGAGTCCAGAAGGTGTCAGGGAACGCCCCAGAATGTCATCACAAAAGGCTCTCAAATTTTGTCTGATACGAATGACTGGGAACCAAAATTAGGGATTAATCTACCCTTGATGTAGAATTAATCTAAATTTTATTTAAGACAGGAGGCGAGTATTTTCTTGCCCGAAAGCTAACGTGATTTTACTCGCGGTGCAAGTCTAGTATATAGTGTGTGTGCTCATTTATAGTGGCATGTCATTGATGGATTGTGTTAAAATTGATACTGTTGAGCTCTCTAACACTCTCAGGTGTTAGACTGGGGAATGTATGTATGGTGTGAGAAATAATGTATTAATATGTATCAGGTAGAGAATCGTACACTATATAACCAAAAGTATGTGGACACCTGACCGTCACACCTATATAAGCTTGTTGGACATCCCATTCCAAAACCATGGGTGCCAGTGGCGACTCTAGAAACAATATATAGGGGGTCACACAAGATACCACA
>VKOC01023082.1:0-19990 GCA_009364415.1 Spea multiplicata
TGGGCAAGTTTAAGCTTTACCCAAATGACAGGACTTCCTCGGCACCGGCAATCATGGTTTTTCCATGCAGGCAGACTTTGTAAGGGTGGGCGCTGAGGAAAGAGGGAACGTCACGAAGGAAATTGATGAAATGCTGTTAGTTCTGCCCGGCTAATCTATTTGAAACATAGTATCTCCAAAACAATACGTAGCTTTGATAAATTTACAGGGGGAATGGACTTGGACTGTAAACAGCTCTCTATTGCTAACTTTAATCACCACAACCGCATGAACAGCCAATGACAATCCTTTTGGAATCTACATGAAATGTAATTAATTTAAATATCACAGTAAAAGGCAGAGCTAAATGCAGACTTATGTTTAGGGAGTAACATTATATAAGTGGTAATAATGGTCCAAATATATTATTTATTACTTGACATCCCAAGGTAATGAGCTTTTTAACGTGTACTGCATCAATGTAGAGGGAATTACTTTTGTAAATCCATTATGTCTGTCACCATGGAAACAATACTTTAACAATGTAATGAAATGCACCGATACCCACAGGCGTGCGTTGTATAAGACCTTTTGATGAAAAATTACGTTATCCTTTTTTTACTCAGGATCTTCAGATTGACTTGGCAAATTATCCTATTCTATACCTATGCCTGCAAAATTCTTGAATTCAGAGAATGTATATATTCCCAAAACACACAGCATATTGATATAACCTTCACATGGTCAACAAATAAAAAAAAAGCCTAAACAAACACAAAATAGAACAAAACAAATTCTGTGTGTTATACGATTCTATAAATATTTAAAATGCCCATACTGCGAGGCTTAATACGATTCTGAACCTCATTCGGTGTCTATTCACTAAACCAGGAGTATGTAGTATGCGGCTTCATGTGACTACATCAGTAATAAGAAATGTATACATTAAAAAAAAAAATGTCTCTGTTAGTTTCTTCTTTCCTTTTCTTTTTTTGGGGGGGGGGAGGGGGAGTTACTTTTTACTTCCCTATCAGTAGGGGCTCAGTAAATACATATCCTATTCCTGAGCCTCCTCACTGTTGGGATCACCAATGCCCCTGTCCACCAATCTTGTGGCTTAACCCTTTGTGCACTCCCAGCTAAGAGGTGTGAGCAGGGGCTGTTTAGGGGCAAGGATGGCACAGACAAGCTGTTTGGGGGGCACTGACAAGTGGTTTGGGGACAAAGATGACACGGAGTTATCTCCAAGTTGCATGTTGCAAGTTTTTGGGGATGCAAAGGGTACCATTCCTGCTTATAATCCACATAGTTGGCAAGAATAACGAGAAAATACAGAAAAAAGCAGACGCCTCAGGGTCACCTTGTTACACAAAGCATGGCATTGCAGGCACATCATTAAAATTTTGTTACCGGCATTGGATTTACGTGCATTTACTGTACATTCCTGATTTAATGATTTGATGCATTTAGTGCGCTGCATTTTACAAAATGTCCCTGACCTCTATATGCCAGTTTGGAGAATTGATTACAACTAATGTTAGCGATATCAGTGCCAGAGGGCTGTATAATACATTAACTCACAAGTCTGCAGGCATAAACATCTAACACTCAGACTGCTGTAGAATACCAAGCCATCACTCTAAGGCAATGAATGACAAGGGAATGATGAGAATTATAGTCCACGGCCTCTAAAGGGCTAGGGGATGCCTATATCTGCCTCGGTAGCTTTGTATGAAATACTGCACTAATGACCAAAAACGAAGGTATTGTTCTTGTGCCTTAGAAAATATAGCTAGATTTGAAAGCCGATGTACTGCAAACAATGATTATAAAATAAGGACTGCAAACTTTATCAAGTAATTGATTTTTTCCCATTAAAAAAAAAAAAAAAATAAAAAAAAATTTTTCCATGCCATTAACATTTTCCATGCTTGTTTTGGCTTTTTTTCTATTATCTGGCAGGGACAATAAAATGAGAATGGATTTTACAATGAACCTCTTGACGTATTATTTCTCTGGGCTTTTGAAAACAGAGCAGACTAGAACTGTTTTTAGATTTTTAAAAAGATGCCATCATTTTTTTAAAAATGCAGATTATTCTGCATTATTAATGTTTTCGTGAGATTTTTACCTACAAAACTAGGACCGTCATTATCAGTCATCTGCCAAATCAACCAAATGCCTAGCTGGAAAGTACCAAATATCACTAGACAGTCATGGTCTCTTGTGTGGCAGATTTTGTTTTGTGTGGACACATACACCGATCCACTAGACCTCTAAATGTGTGCTGTGGTATCTGGCACCAAGACGTTAGCAACTGTCCTGTAAATTGCGAGATGGGGCCTACATGGATCGGACTTGTTTGCCCAGCACATCCCACAGATCAAGTGGATTGGAATCTCGGAAATTTGGAGGCCAAGTCAGCACCTTGAACTTGTTCTTTAAAACATTTTTGCTTTGTGACAGGGTGCATTATCCTGTTGAAAGAGGCCAATGCCTTCAGGGAATACCAGGTCCATGAAAGGGTGTCACGGAGCTGGATAGTCCGTCCGACTACCTCCGCTGACTTGTGCTCCTTTAGTCTGGGATAACACACTCCTTCCCCGGTTTCCCAGTCACTAGACGAGACTCAGTGTAGGGTATAAACCAAAATGAAGACTGCTTTATTTTTCACACACAGGGCTGGATGAAGCCAGCAAAACCCACATTAACATAAACAAGATATTGGGATAACCCCCCCCCTTAATCTGCCTCAATAGGCTCCCAACCTCCACTATCTATTACTGATCAAAATCAGTTACAAGGTTTGGCCGGGGTAAATGTCTGTAGTGGTGGAACTAGGGGGGTGGGGGAGAATGACTTATACAACACATTAATGCACCATGGGGTGGGGATCTGACATTAAACTGGTAGATACAGAAGTTTTTACAAAGCCAGGGCCCATAGTCGGTAGGGAGGAGACTGGCTCTCAGGCCTCTCCAGTGGCCCCAGTGACGGAGAGTTCCGTCACATTTCTCCCCCCTTTCGAATGAGACTGGCCCAGGATGAGACCCCAAACGGGTTGACTCAGTAGTCAGTCAGTTCATTTGGCCCATCATTGCCCTCCCAAAACTGGTGCTCCTGCTACCACTGGGGAGATGGCCGGCTGAGCCATCTCCCGGGTACTCACTTAGCCTCTGGGGAGCGACGCCACCTGCATCCCCTCCCTGGTGCTCCCACTGTCGCTGAGGAGATGGGCTGGCTGTGCCATCTTGCGGGCCCTCTGTCAGCCGCTGGGAAGGGAAGACAATATCCTCGGCTCCATGAATTGGGATCTGCCGCTGGGTAGGGCATGCAGGTTCCCAGACATGTGAGCTGCCGCTGGGCTGGTTGTGCCATCTCTCGGGCACTCACCCACCTGCTGGAGAGCAATGATGCTGGCTGCCGCATCTCCCTGGATCCCAGTAGGCATTGCAGGTGTGGGGCAGAGGCCAGCGGGGCTCTGCCCTGTTGTCATTGCTTTAGCTGGGGGTTGAGGATCTGGGTGGAATGCCCAGCATTCTGAGGACCCAGGTGTAGAGGCCGTAGTCTCATCCATCCCTCCTGGGTTAACATCCTCAGATGAAAAATCTATGAAATCCACAAAATCCATGGACACTGGGGCATACTGTTGAACACAGTCGAACAGTTTTTTATATGACTTCTCCAGTTCCCACTCCTGTGTAATTAAAAAGTCTAAATCACCTCTCAGTCCTAGTGTATCTGGGAGGTCCAACTCCCTGAAATCCCAGATGTCCTCGATCCGCCACTCTGCTGTACTGCAGAAGTCCGGATCCTCCTGAACACTATCCCATAATAATCTCAGACCACCAAAGTCATAGCCATCTGGAGAAGATTATTTTGCAGTCCCCCAATATGCTTGCTCTGCATGCCACTGTCCTCAGTCCAACGCTGCTTATGGGCTTAACACAACATATCAAAACAATTTATGCTACATCAATAAACTGACAAGCCTACATTAAAACTGTAAGTAATATGTAATATACCTCCACCCATCGCAGATCCAGGGGTGCAACAGGGCATTTGCCCTCACGGTAATGATGGCAACATGCTCTGGAGGTAAGGATAAAGAGGTCAGTCCCAAGTAATATGGACTAACCTCTTTATGGCCCTTATTTCAAGGAGGCGGGGTTAAGAGGGATCATGTGATACCATATTGGGTGACTTGAGCAGGGTGAGTTCTGTTTGAGTCTGGGTATGTTAGTGTGGGTGAGAATGAATGTTTTTGAATAAGTGTGTGTGACCATGGATATGTAAGTGTTAGTGTGAGAGCATGGATGCATGTTAGTGCGAGAGCATGGATGTGTGTTTGCGTGATGCAGGGGATGAAACAGAAAACGGTTGGTGGAAGACAGTAGGAGTGTCTGGTTGTGTTAGTGTGAGTGCCAATTTTTGGGAAACTTTTTGTCATTCATTTCATATTGCTATGTGATTCACTACTTGTTATGTAACACTACTATTTTGATCTAAAAAGTCATGATCATATTTGGTTTTGATGCGTTAGTTATTCTTATATGCCACTAATAGCAATGGAGTAGAAACATGGTTAATTGTAGACATGTGTCCATATGTGCCAATTAGTAGTAATGAGTTGCCACACTATCTAACCAAGTAATTTATTAAATCTCATGCACATGAAAACATGACATCTGTGAAACTAATAGTACTAAATAAACAATTCTGCAGAACTGCAGAATTAAAATTAACATAAATAAGGAATAACATTTATTATAGTTAAATCTAAACGTTATCCGGTTTGTGTAAAAAGGTCTTGTTAGTCTACTGCAGGATTCCAACGGGATATCAAGGGAGCAGAGAAAGCATAAAGACCTCTTTAGAAGAAATTGGTGAAATTCAGGTAAAAATGAAAAAAAGGATTAAAGGAGAGATATATACATAACTCCCAACTTTGGTGTCAAAATGGGAGCAGTGATTTAGGTCTTTCAACATTTATTTTAGACGTTCTTCTTCTTCATTCGCCTTTCTAAGAATTCCTCCTTCCGATGTTATGAACGCATTCTCTTAATTAAGTTTTAGGCTCATGACTCCCTTGGCTGATTATGAAGGTACTGATTACCTGGGATTCCAGGTCCCAGGTGCCTTTCTTCTACTTTTGTTCCTGTAATGCTTGCACACAACCTAAACTGTATTACACAATAAATTATCTTCATATTCAGACAGTACCATATCTCATGGAGTGTGTGGATGACCCCTTTTGGACTAGATCACCCAAAATAGAAATTGTGCCAGAAACTCCTCGTTAAACAGACTTACTGTGTGGTTTCCATGGCAACCTAACTACATCTTTCCCATAGTAAAATCTTGTATGTCTGCAACAAAACAAGAAACATACCTCAACTGTCAAAGATATATTTTGTTGACAGAAAGAACAAGCCTTGAGACAGCGTAAAGCCTTGTTAAAAATGGACATTTCCACCATGTTACTAAATTCACTGGATCTAAACAAATGCTTAGATTTATCCCTAGAGTAATAAAACCTAACATCAGGGTTCTATCGCCACAGTCCCATCCGCTGAGACTTCTCCCAGGGTAAGGAAGGTCTTGGAAGGGATATTTCGGTTATGAAATGTATTAACCCTACAAATAATGAAGAGTTGTATGCCTGTAAAGTATTATATAGTACGGTGGGATGACCAGTTGTAATAGCACAAGTCGAGCCTGACTCTTTGAACCTGAGCATTAACTAGGCTGGCTACATGGATGCACAAAGATTTCACTAGTATGTCTAACCCAAAATGACATTTTTATTTGTGCCCCTTGATCGATACCTACCATTTTGGTAACTTTTACTAGGAGACAAGTTTCATAGTAAGTAGGAAAAATCTGGGAAAAAAGTATTAAACTTGCAAGAGGTTTCAGGTAAGGTAGCAAGATAATGAAACCTGCACCTGTAGTGTGGAAATTGCCAATATCTGCTTGTCGATGGATATCGCTCCCAACAACTTGTTATGGTCTAGCTGCTTTTCTGCTACATTGCTGGAGGCTATACAGTCTGGCTGGGTTGCCATGGCTACACTCCTGTCACTTCTGTGACTCAGCCCATTGTCCAGCCCACAGCCAGCCCCTTTTGGCTATTTAAGCAGCTAAGCTTCACTTCCTCCTTGCCCTTGTGTTGTTTCTGGCTGCAAGTGCTATCGCTGTGTTCCTGGATTCCTGGATTCCTGGATTCCTGTGTATGACCTGGCTTTCTCTGACGTCCCTCCTGGCTCCTGATTCCTGGCTTGTTCCTGACTTCGCTGATCTCTGTATCCCTGACCCCGGCTTGTCTGAGTACCCGTCTTGGTTCCTGACCCTGGCTTGTCTTTTGGTATATGCTTTTGGATCACGATTTGGCTTTGTTCACTATTGTCATTACAATAAAGGTGATTGCATTTTACGTTTTGTGTCCGTCTGGTTCCTGGTCCCTAACATTACACAAGGGCCATGAACCCAGAAGGGGCAGGCAATCCACCAAATGTTTTTACCAGGCTGGACCAGGTAGACCAGCGCATGGACCAATTTGCATTAGCTCTCCAGACCTTGTTGCTTCGTACTGCACATCTGTCTCTACCAGCTCAGGTCCCCATGGCACAGGCTGCCTCTATACCTGCTGCTGCTTCCGGTCCGTCTGCCATCTGGTGACTGCCAGAGGCTTGACAGGGTCCGCCCCGCTTCCCGAGCGTTATGGGGGCGACCCTAATTTGTGCAGAGGTTTCCTGAACCAGGTCAGTATCTATCTGGAGATGGTACCTCAGGCCTTTCCGTCTGACAGGAGTAAGGTGGGCTTCGTGATTTCTTTGCTCTCAGACAGGGCCTTGGCATGGGCGAATCCCCTTTGGGAGACACAGAAACCTTTAGTACACAATTACCCTGAGTTTGTTGCGTCTCTAAAACGGGTATTTGATGTACCGGCACGCTCTGCTTCAGCTGCCAAACGATTAATGTCCATTCGGCAGGGTACAAGGACGGTTTCGGACTATGCCATTGAGTTTCGTACCCTGGCCGCTGAGGTTGGTTGGAATAATGAGGCTCTCGTGGCTGCTTTTTCTAATGGGCTTTCGGATATTCTTAGGATGAGATTGCGGCCCGGGACCTTCCCAATGATTTGGAGGAATTGGTCTCTTTTTGTATCCTTATTGACTCACGAATCCGCGAGAGACCATCCTTCCGGGAGCGCCTGCGGAGGCCTCCTATACGTTTAGCCCCGAGCTTTTCATCCCCACCCGTGCCTCCCTCTCCTCCCATGCCTCCTGGTCTCGACACTTCAGGCGTTGTGGAACCCATGCAGCTTGGATTTACCCGTCTCTCAGTTGAGGAGAGGGCCTTTAGGAGGAGGGAGGGTCTCTGTCTTTACTGTGGTAAAGCAGGGCACCTGCTGCGAACTTGCCCTACACGTCCGGGAAACGCCTGCACCTAAGGCTCCAGAGGGGACAGTCCTTAGGTGGCGTCTCGGCGTCCCCAGATATCCAAAAGGATAAACCTCTAGTCTCGATGAGTCTCCCTTGGGGCAAGATTTCGGTCAGTTCAGAGGCACTCATTGACTCAGGGGCAGCGGGCCTTTTTATTGACAGCACCTTTGCTCAGGAGCACTCTATTCCGTTGCAGCTTCGGACTGCTCCACTTGCCATTGAGGCGATCGATGGCAGACCGTTACAGCCCCCGCAGGTTACCCATGAAACCGCTCCTTTGTCTATGGCTGTTGGGGCTCTCCATCATGAAATTATTCAACTCCAGGTGATACACTCTCCTCATTATCCTGTGGTTTTAGGATATCCATGGTTGCGCAAACATAATCCTGTGTTTGATTGGGTAAGGGCCGAAGTCTTGGCATGGTCGCCTAATTGTTCCAAAACATGCCTAGGGAGAGTGGTGAAGGTGCTAACCACTTCTCCGGTCTCTTTGTTGCCTGAGGAGTATCAAGAGTTTCATGATGTTTTCGATAAGGGCCGGGCTGGTGAGCTCCCACCTCACCGCCCATACGATTGCGCCATTGAGCTGCAACCTGGTGCCATACCCCCTCGAGGTCGAGTCTACCCATTATCTGTCGCAGAGAATAAGGCCATGGAGGAGTATGTTGCGGATGCGCTGTCCCGGGGGTTCATCCGTAAATCCTCTTCCCCTGCTGGGGCCGGATTCTTTTTTGTGAAAAAGAAGAGCGGCGAACTGAGACCCTGTATAGATTACAGGGGGCTCAACCGTATCACGGTTAAAAATGCCTACCCGATTCCACTCATTACTGAGTTATTCGATCGCTTAAAAGGGTCCAAGGTATTTACAAAGCTCGACCTGCGAGGGGCGTATAACTTAGTAAGGATAAAGGAGGGCCACGAATGGAAAACCGCGTTTAACACCAGGAGCGGGCATTATGAATACCTAGTTATGCCCTTCGGTCTCTGCAATGCCCCCGCGGTTTTCCAGGAATTCATAAATGATGTCCTAAGGGACATGCTCCAACAATGTGTGGTGGTATACCTAGATGATATTTTGATCCATTCCACCTCCATTGAAAGCCACCACGCTGATGTAGCCCGAGTCCTACAGAGGTTACGAGAGAATAATCTCTTTTGCAAATTGGAGAAGTGCGAGTTCCACCGCAAGCAGGTCACCTTTTTGGGATACGTAATCTCAGAGGTCGGTTTCGCTATGGATCCTGAAAAACTCTCGTCTGTTCTCGAGTGGCCACGACCTGTAGGTCTCCGCTCCCTTCAACGGTTCCTCGGCTTCGCTAACTATTATAGGAAATTCATTCAGAATTTTTCCTCTATTGTTAAGCCTCTTACGGACATGACCAAAAAAGATGGCAATGCCTCTCTTTGGTCCCCAGGGGCCATCAAAGCTTTTGAGTCATTGAAGGCCGCTTTTGCCGCAGCTCCTGTTTTGGTACACCCGAAACCCGAACTTCCATTCGTACTTGAGGTCGATGCGTCTGAGACAGGGGTAGGCGCCCTCCTGTCTCAACGTCCTACTCCTGAGAGCCAGTTGCACCCATGTGGGTACTTCTCCAAGAAGCTAGGTGCTGCGGAATGCAACTATGAAATTGGTGACCGTGAGTTGCTTGCGATAATACTGGCTCTCAAAGAATGGAGGCATTTGCTTGAGGGAACTTCCGTACCAATCCTAATTCTCACAGATCATAAAAATCTCACCTACCTGTCCGAGGCTAAACGCTTAACTCCGAGGCAGGCCCGTTGGGCATTATTTTTATCCCGTTTTAATTATGTGGTCTCGTACCTGCCGGGGACCAAAAATGTCCGGGCCGATGCTCTCTCTAGACAGTTCTCGAAAGCTAAAGAGGAGTGTCCTCCTAGTCCGATTATTCCCCCGGACCGAGTACTGGCTACCATACGTACCAGCATAACATCTCCCCTCGGGGACAGAATACGGGCCGCTCAGGTAGATGCACCTGCTGAAACCCCCTCAGGGCGATGTTTTGTACCTGTCAACCTGCGTACCAAGTTACTTTCCACCTATCATAATCCTAAATCAGCAGGGCATCCCGGGAGGAACCAACTTCTCTGGTCGGTTTCCCGTCTCTTCTGGTGGCCAGGAATTAACAAAAGATATTGTTGCCTTCGTAGCAGCCTGTCCAGTCTGCGCGCAGATTAAATCACCCCGTCACCTTCCAGTGGGCCTTCTCCAACCCATACCTACTGGTGAGAGGCCATGGTCTCACCTTGCCATGGATTTCATAGTCGACCTTCCTCTGTCTAACGGTAACACAGTTATCCTCATGGTTGTTGACCGGTTTTCTAAAATGATACACTGCATACCATTCAAAAAGCTCCCTTCCGCTAAGGAGTTGGCTACAGTTTTTATCAAGGAGATCTATCGGCTACATGGGGTTCCCAAAGTCATACTTTCTGACCGGGGTAGCCAGTTCGTCTCGAGATTTTGGAAGGCCTTCTGTGCGCAACTGGGTATCCAACTCTCCTTCTCCTCGGCCTACCATCCACAATCTAATGGGGCTGCGGAAAGGGCCAATCAGGGCTTGGAGCAATTCCTGCGGTGCTACATCTCGGACCACCAAAATAACTGGTCGGATCTGCTACCCTGGGCGGAATTTGCTCATAATAGTGCTGTCTCGGCCTCTACCCGGTTTTCCCCTTTCATGGTGAATTATGGGTATCAGCCCTCCATGATTCCTGATAATTTCACTTCCGAGGGGATTCCGGCACTGGAGGATCATCTCCAGCAGATCCGTTCCACATGGGTGCAGGTTCAGGAGGCACTTCAACGCTCACAACAGTGTCAGGAGCTCCAGGCTAATCGTAAACGCCTACCCGCGCCTTCCTATCAGGTCGGGGAGAGGGTCTGGTTATCCTCCAGAAATCTCCACCTCCGGGTGCCCTCCCAGAAACTGGCTCCCCGGTATGTGGGGCCTTTCCGTATCCTTCGACGGGTAAACCCTGTGGCCTACGCCCTGGATCTTCCTTCTAACATGCACATCCACAATGTGTTCCATGTCTCACTCTTGAAACCTCTGGTCTGTAATCGTTTTACTACAGTCACTCCTCGCCCCCGTTCGGTGACTGTAGACAACCATGAGGAGTTCGAGCTCCGCTCCATAGTCGACTCTCGTAGGTTCCGTGGGAAGCTCCAGTATTTGGTCCATTGGAAGGGGTACGGTCCCGAGGAGAGATCTTGGGTTCCAGCCTCAGATGTCCATGCTCCTGCTCTCCTTCGTGCCTTTCACTCGCGTTTTCCCCTCAAACCCGGCCCTGCTCCGCGGGGAGGGGGTCGTTGAGGAGGAGGTACTGTTATGGTCTAGCTGCTTTTCTGCTGCATTGCTGGAGGCTATACAGCTGGCTGGGTTGCCATGGCTACACTCCTGTCACTCCTGTGACTCAGCCCATTGTCCAGCCCACAGCCAGCCCCTTTTGGCTATTTAAGCAGCTAAACTTCACTTCCTCCTTGCCCTTGTGTTGTTTCTGGCTGCAAGTGCTATCGCTGTGTTCCTGAATTCCTGTGTATGACCTGGCTTTCTCTGACGTCCCTCCTGGCTCCTGATTCCTGGCTTGTTCCTGACTTCGCTGATCTCTGTATTCCTGACCCCGGCTTGTCTGAGTACCCGTCTTGGTTCCTGACCCTGGCTTGTCTTTTGGTATATGCTTTTGGATCACGATTTGGCTTTGTTCACTATTGTCATTACAATAAAGGTGATTGCATTTTACGTTTTGTGTCCGTCTGGTTCCTGGTCCCTAACACAACTAGGCTTCCAAAAACATTTCTTGCATTTTGAGGCAAACACAGCACGTGACGTATCTAGTATAACTAGGCCAAAACATGCTTTTATTGTAAAAGTTGCACAGTCAATTTGTAGAATATAGATGACATTCTTCTAAGCCCACTTCTAATATTATGTCACCACAAGAGGATAATTGGAATTTACATTATGTATTCATATATTGCTTACATATTCCCCATCAACAAAACCAACTAATATACTGGCCAACCATTTCTACCGACAACATTGTTTAGGATTTTAGGAATCTTGTGTGTCTATTGAGATGGGGACCTAATGGTCCTAAACAAATGATCCAATATCCATGCTTTCTTCAAGTTGTCCAAAATGTTAGCTTAGTAAAGACTTCCACCAGTTTAGGAATCGTTGCCATGATCAACCCATCTTTGTAAAGTGAATCAAAAGTGGTTCAAGTGGTCATTGAAGTGTGACGTCTCCCATAAAACATAAATATACATTTACAATTAAAATAATCTACAATATTTCCTCAAGTCAAAAGTTTAATTGACCAGCTTTGAGGTTTTCCAGAAAAAAAAAGGAAAAAAAGTGGGTCAGTGTAATATACCAGTATCTGCTACTTTCAATATATTGCTTGAGTGATTAAAATTAACTGAGGATAGTTCATAACTGCCAACATAGTGAATTTAATAAATGGGATTGAGTGCACTGGGTGGGAAATAATTTAAATTGTTCCTGGGTTTGTTTGCTAAATGATGCTGACCCAACAGGCAGTGTCTTATAGTTGGTGCCCACAATAGAAATTTCAAGGTTGCGTGGAAGTTAAGTTCATTATTTTGGAATTGCGCTAGTAAATTAAACAGTAATATGAATCTCATCAACAGTCCATTAGTATGGGTAGCAGCATCCTCCTCAATTGCAAAAAAATCATTTTAACTTTCCAATGTACTGACGAGCTTCGGCTAGGAATTGTTCATTTAAAATTTCATCTTAAAAAAAAATCAAAACAAAAATAAAAAAAAGCTCTTTTGATATCACACAGCTTGTAATGTAACGGAAGGTGGGTGTCTGAGGTTAAATCCCCAAACCGCTATCGGAATCAGGTGCGTTTTGAATCTTTAATTTTTAGTTTTTTTTTTTTAACTTATAAAAATGCTACATCCCTGGGCGATTTGTTTGGAATAAGAATATATAAATCCAAGGAAGGAGGTTGGAAAGCATGTCAAAAACCGAAATCAAACTTTCATTGCCTTGTGACACTATTCATGAAAGCTTAAAAATTGACAATTTATCACACTGATTCTATCCTGAGCCTTAAATGGGAAAAAAATAATAACAGCTTCTAATCTCACATGGCACCTTGAAATTATTATAGAATCTGAGGAAAAGATCTACAATAAATCATAACACGTAGACTACAAAACAAATGGGAATCTGATATATTTTGATTGGTGCATTGGTAGCATAATAGCACCTCTATGACATTCTACTGATGTACTGAATATGTACTTACATATTCAATAAGCACATCCTTTTAGTCTCAAACTCCTATGGAATTTAATGACATTTGTAATAACCACATATTTCCATAAAAATTTGTTTTTGTATCCTTCACCATGTCAGTGTCATACAATGGATGTTGGGAATACCATGATGGTAAATGGGACATGGAGGCAATGCCCATTTGGCTGCCCATACTGGTGGTGTTAGACAACTACAGAACTTTTATTTCCCCCCAAAACAATAATATATTTATTATTATTATATAATAAACATATTATATAAGAATAATATTGCAATGTAATAAAGACTGTATAAAAATAATAAATGTAATTTTGTAAGAATAATAAAAAAAACTTGTGAAAATAGATCCTTAGTGTTGAAAGAGGGTAAATGCATAGTAACATTATTATTTGGATTGAAACAAGACCTTCGTCCATCAAGTTTGACCCTTCTACCTATCCTTCCTGCTTTTGATCCAAAAGAAGACGAAAAACCCCCAAATTAAGCTATTTTTCAAATTTTGCAACATGGGGGGGCATTTACTTCTTGACTCCAAAAGGTAATCAGATTTCTCCTTGGATCAAGAAGCTATAAAATATTAATGTTTATACTATTTGTTTACAGCCCTGTATTGTTCTGCATTTTTATTTTAACTACCCAGAACCTTTTTAAGGCATCCATTGTACTTGACAGATCCACCTCGCTTGGCAGTAAATTCCATACATTTATTGTCCTCACTGTAAAGAATCGCTTCCTTTGTTGTCTATGACATCTCCGCTCTCGCAAGTCAATGGAGAACCCTTTATATTGGCCCTACACATATTTATACCATGTTATAATATCCAATTTACAGTCTCCAGACTTTATAACTCATTTCTGATGTAACAAAACATGCTATCTTGGGAGACACAAATCCTTAGTCTAAGAACTGCAAAGCTAAGCATCTTTGATGATATCTCCCAGACTAAGCACTAAGGCTCATTGTAAGAACAGACAGCAAATAATCTATCCAGAACCTCATAGAACATAGAGAACATGTGGGATTGAATTCCTAAGGGCTAACCCAAGGCATTGTGCTGCCTGGGTCCATAAATGAAATGCTTACCGAAACTATACCCTCATTAATTATGTGATACTCATAATAACACACACACCCAGACACTTATGCTAACACACATGCACACAGAAACTCATACTAACCTACTCATCCAGAGACATACACTATCACACTCACTCAGAAACCAACACAACCAGACACTCAAACTAACACACAGCCAGAAACTCACACTAACATGTACACACAGACTAGCATACCCAGACATACACTGTCACACTAACGTACTCACATACACACATAATCAGACATAAACTTACATGTCCAAAACACAAACACAGTCACCATACTAATACACCAAGAAACACACACACAGCAACTACACTAACATACCCAGCCAAACCCATCCGATAGGAGTACTTTTGTAAGGTGCATGACCACAAATGATATCATATAAATTCCTACATATTTACCTTACATTTTCCTGCAAAAATAAAAATATTTTACATTCATGATATAGAGTTTCATTTCATACTGTAATTCCCTTTATTCTTTTAACATAAATTAATAAAAAAGTGTATTTCTTCATTCAGGAGGCACATGGCATGCAGTTTTTTTTTTTCTGTTATTATTATTCATATAGTGCCATCAACTGCCATAGCGCTGTACAACGGGTAGACAGTAGATAACATGCAGTATATAACATAAAAATTTGACTTACAGAGACAACAGGTGAGGAGAGCCCTGCTCAAACGAGCTTACGGTCTAGACATTATATTTGTAATTACATACTAGCCATAGATAAATATATATTTATATTATATATATATATATATATATATAAATCTATAATATAAAATGAAATATTAATATGTCTTTATAATATAAAAATGTGCATGTTATTTTTATGATTATCTTTAAGATAGTTAATCAGAAAAATGTATATCGAAGTTATAAAATCATATTATCTGGTGTTATGGGTTTTGAAACAATAATGACATTTTATGACGAGCTAGCCTGAAAAAAAAACCAGGGATATCTATGATCATCTGCTTCATCTAGTTACATTTAACAGCATGGAAGATAAAGGGGTCAAGCGGTTAGCTTGGTTTATTGAAAGCAAGTAAAAAAAAGCTAATAGACAAACTGCGGAATCAGGACACGTTTATTGTATCAGGGGAATGGTTTGCCACTAGGGATATTGAGCATCAGATGAGGTGTCACATTTTGAGGAGATGTGCGGAGGTGTTAAGACAGGCCCAATACTCCTCTGCCTATATCTCTGTTTTCACAATCACAAAATTCAAGATGCGATCTGAATGTATAAACACGGCTGCTGTCTTTCTGGTTGACAACAGATATTGAAAGAGAAAGGGGAGCGATTTCCGAGCATGGGTCTTTTTTTTTGTGTTTGTTCGCCAGGAAACTTTGTTCTGCGTCTTCGTTTATCAATTTACATGAATTTCTAAGGACAAGGAGATGCAGAGGACAAGGGCTTTACAGAGATGGACTGACGAAGGTTGGCGTCTGGCTTTGTGTTACTAAATAGCAAGTTAATGGTAGGCAGGACTTTGCGCAACAACATGCTGAGTTTTGGTATTATATTTTTTATAATATAATGTTCATGATAATAAGATAATTGTATTTCTGTAACAGAATAAAATAATTTGTCTAGTCTACTTATTTTTCACTTGGCCCTTTATCAGTCGTTGGTCTCATCTTAGATTCAGGAGCCATATGCCATTCTGAAAGCCAACTCGCCAGTTAGAAACACCAGTTTAGGGGCAAAGCTCTTAATTCTAAAGCAATTATCATGGAAACCAATGGAATGTTCCTACTAAATACGGTACAATTTGTATACAGTGGATATAAAAAGTCTACACACCCGTCATATAATGCCATTTTATTGTGAGTTTTTATTTTATTCCCCCCTCAAAGATTTCAGTTTGTTTTGCAATTGAATTGTTCACGTTATCGGTCACATTAAAGGTGGAAAAAGTTCTGACATTCTTTATCTTTGTCTCATTCTTTAACATCACAAGACTGGCATTTCAACAGGGGGGGGGGTGTAGACTTTTTATATCCACTGTATGTACTAGAACTGTACTTTAAAAATATAGTCCAAAGTGGTTTAACTAATCATACATAAAAATTATTAATATTATCAGAATGTATCGATCCATACAGCACCATGATACTCTGTAGCGCTGAATATTAATAGTCCCGTCATACACTATCATTTTACTGCTGGTTTTGCTACTCTGTGTCATTACAGAGAATAGATATCAATGTCTGTATTACAAATATAGACAAAATCTACTTACAAAAAGTCCTGAAAATAATGCTGATTTTAGATATGACCTGGAACATATTTGCTTTGGACTCCAGAGAGTTTGACAGTCGTCATTATGTAGGGAATCTGGAGTTATTCAGGTTTGGTATTCATTCTTTCACATTGTGCTTTGTGGAACAATCTACTGTTACATCGATAACAGGTTTGAAAATAACCAGTTATATAACAGTATAGCATTTCTAAAGCAACCAGCTACGGCTACATCGTGTGTAGAATATTAAAACGTATGCCGTCGGAACACACCAGAGGGAGCAATCATGTTCTCTATAGCTAAACAAAAGGATAGATTACATTCCTTTTGACCGTTGTTACATATCATCTAATCAGTTCTGTATATAAATATATACATATAATCTGTTCCCTGCAGGTCCTGATGATCCATCTGAAACAATGGGCAAATGCATAAGGGCCACAACAACAACCCTACCAATGTATGGAGCGCCTGCTGCATGCACATAACAACACGCTAGACTTTAAGAAAAGTATAATGCGGGTCCACATGTTTGTGAATTATAGCCATAAAGTGTAAGGGTGCATTTTTCTCTCTAGTCAGGTCTTAGTACATTTCCTTATTCATTCATTGATTTACTCATTCATTCTGTCCCTTTGGGACATTTGGCCGATCTAGTTAGCCCGTTTTCACTGATTTAAAGACTCTTACTCAGACCTTGATCAGTCCTCAATCAGTAATCGGTCTTGTCCTAGATTGGGGATAGCATTATGCCTATACCATTCATGATTAAATTCCCCTGACTGTGTTAACCTATAACTTTTAAATATAACCGGTCCAAAAGTGATCACGCACTCTATGCCATTGAGAATAGATCATTTGATCTATACCTGAACTACAGGGAGTAAGTAAAAGAGAGGTATGGCTTAGTGAATGACTGGACAAAGAACCTCTCAATGTCACATTAGGGTCAGAAGTATGGAAGACCGCACTGACTTCCACAGTCTTCCCCTAATCAGCAGTCTGTGTGGCAAATATTTTGGTACAAGAGCGGAGGGAGTGATTGCATGCTGGGGAGCGTGGAGCAGGACCCAAGGAAGTTTGTGTGACTGTCTTTGTCTGTTTGCGTGACTGTGTTTGTCTGTTTGCGTGACTGTGTGTGTCTGTTTGCGTGACTGTGTGTGTAATGTCTGGTAATAGAGGAGTTAATTTTCTGAATCTGCTCATGTCTGGTAATAGAGGGGTTAATACTCTCAATCTGTTGAAGTCTATAATGATTGTATGTATACAGGGCCGGCCCCACCTATAGACAAAGTAGGCGCCGTGAAGCCTGCAGCCGTCAACCGTCGGCCGCGGTCATTCATTAGAAGCACGGCCGTGGCTTGCGGTCACTTGATGGGAGACAGGCAGCCGCGCGTGGTCACTATGGGGAGAGGTGGGGTATACGTGGGTTTGGCAAAAGGGGAGGGGCTTGTGGGGGTGGAGCCAGGGGCGGCAAAATTATGTTTTGCCTAGGGTGGCAAAAATCCTTGCATCAGCCCTGTATGTATATTATTAAATCTGAAATCAAATTGGTATCGAAGGCTTCCTAATAATTTATTATAGTATATGTGAATCAGTGTGTATGTGAGATTATATATAAATTGTATTTCTGTGTATGTGATGGTGTGTATATGTGAATCAGTGTGTGTGTGTATGTATGTATGTATATGTATATATATATATATACACACAGTATCTAACAAAAGTGAGTACACCCCTCACATTTTTGTAAATATTTTATTATATCTTTTCATGTGACGACACCGAAGAAATGACACTCGGCTACAATGTAAAGTAGTGAGTGTACAGCCTGTATAACGGTGTAAATTAGCTGTTCCCTTAAAAATAACTCAACACACAGTCATTCACGTCATTCAATCTCTTGCTGATTTCCCTGGTCCCTGGGGCCAGCCGTGCAGACGTCTATGCGGCCCGATGGCCGCCTAACGTGGGCCCGCAGCTTACTGCTGCGTTTCCTCATACAGTTCCAAGTATGCATGTTCCAAGAGTAAAGTATTCCTAAATCTCGTGAGGGTGGCTTGCAGTGTATATGACAACACTATATTACTTAAAGAAGAGGGCCTAGTCACTTGAAATAAGTAATTTTCCCTTTATTTAAAATGACGCATGCCATTTGAACTGTAAGATCCTTTATAAAACCATAGATAGGGCACCTTAAAAGTGCCCTTGTACTTCTCCTTCCAAATTAATTTGCTACTGGAGACAGAGCTGAAGCACATGTTGATACTCTGATTAAGCGTGTTGATAATGGAAGGTCATCAAGGCAATGTGCAAGGGGAGGGGAGGACTTAATGTTATGAATTCTACAAGAAGACATTCAATTTAAATTAAGATTAATGGGAAATGATAAAGGACAAGCCATGTTCCACTGCAAATGTGTAGACAATGTCAAGGCGCATGCACGCAGCAACTGAACATGAGCAGAATCTTACAAGCATAATATGTCATTTTCATCCCCAATATTATTTCCATCATTAATAGAACATAACCTGACGTCACTAAAACTTTCTTAAGACCCAAGCATTATAAGAAATGCAAATGAGGTCACATTTAAAGATAAAATACACGTTACTATATTTCAAGTCGCCCTTGTGTAAAGAGGAAATTTGGGCACACATCATCTTTTTCAACAGGAAATTTATCTAAACCTAACAATATTTCTAATGACCAAAGAGGGCCGTGTACAGAGCTGCATAATTTGTTGGCGATTAATAAATAAAAGGTAATAACAATTCATAGTGACTTTGTGACTATCCATAGGTATTTATGTAATTGAGTATTTGAGACATATAATATATCTCATAGGTAAAATTTAAAGAGACAGCTCTGCCCCCCCTCCCAAAACTCACTAACAATGAACTCCTGCAAGGAGGTGGAGGTGGTAAGAATCTGATCTCCTAGGAAAAAGGATTGAAGGATGGAGGGACACTTGGTAGATATGTGAATCTTAACAAGAAGTTCACCTATTTCTCCCTAATAGGCCATACCTGTGAACCTTCTGGGTTGGGCTAGGAGGTTTAAAGAATCAGAGTCATTTATACTTGATGTGGATGCAGTGCCCCCTGCAGGCTGCCCTTCTAGGACCTGCAGATTCAGAACCCAATCCTGTTCCTCTGCTGCAGACTGCTGGGTTGGATCACATAACCGTGAACACTCACGTGATGATGGTTATGATGTCAAACATTTGACTACAAACAATGTGTGGTAAAACTGGTGGGGAACGTTTGATTCTCATCAAGGGGAGGTGGCGGTCTCTACGTTGACCCTCCTCAATGTGCCCATACCCTCTAGTCAACACCATCATTTGACTTTTTAAACAACTTGGCAAAGTATCGGGTAGGAAGAGTGTGACTTCATTTTACGATAACTTCTCATTGTTGACAATGAATTTGCATGGTCTAGCCTTTTAGTCTCCATTCTGAGAAATATACTATCCTCCCAAGACTTATAGCTAATAAATCACAACGGTCATTAATTACAGTTAAAGTCATGTAACAGAAGGTCACAGTCGAGAAGGAAATTACCTAATATACTGTGAATGTAGCAGATATTTTTAAACAATATTTGCTACTTCATTTCAAATCATTGAGGCAGAAAGTTAACATTCAGAAGAGAATGACTATTAGCATTTAACTAGGCTATACACAGAAGAACTGTGCTTTTTTATTAGAAATAAAGACCGAGAACACAGTTACATTCAAATTCAGTCATATTTAATACCCCTGACGAGGAGGAAGCAGATGACAAAATCATTTGAAATGTTACATAAAAACGTACATCTTGTATTATCGCTTACATACATTTTACATAAAGCGTAATGTATTCTCTTGTATTGTACATCAGTTTATG
>VKOC01023083.1:0-34588 GCA_009364415.1 Spea multiplicata
GGATAGACATACGGCTCCTGAATCTAAGATGAGACCAACGACTGATTAAGGTCTGAGTCTTTACAGCAGGAGAAACAGCGACTAGACGGGGGCCGGATGGGGCCGATCCGCCGGAAAATTGCGTGTTTCTATGTTTCAAACCCCCCCACACCGTATCACTGCAAAAAGAATGCTAAAAAGTAAATAATAAAAACGAAAACTATCTATAATGTATCACGGCGTCGGATACCCAGTCCCTGCCTGACTACTCTGGAGAAACCGAGGTCAAAAGATCTCCGACGTTTCTTACTTGGACGGCGCAAATAGGGGGTCTGAAAACTACGCAGCTGGCGAGCCGCCCACGTCAAAAAGTAGGGCAAACAAACAAAAAAGCGAACGAAATCTAGTGATGCCCCGTGTGAGGGCGAGGTCTGATTGCCAAGGAAATAAACACAAGGAAAGCGGCTGACGGGGGCGCAGGTGGCGACGCTGCAAGCGATTATTTATTGTGTCGGAAAGCAGGAATCAAAAACTCTTTATCAAACAATGAGCCTGATGCATGCTGGGAAACGGAGACGCAGCAGTGCCACTGGGCCAGGGAAACTATGACACAGTAACCTTGTTTTCCTCTGTGATTTGTGTTATTTTTGATAATTTGCCCCAAATTACTTTTCTTCTATGTATTACCCTGCCAAAAGATCTGAGAAAAAAAAAGGGAGAGAAAAAAAAATAAAATAAAAAAGGATGCAAAAGCATAAATGCCCTTTGAGGGTATTTCATAGCCACGAGAAAGGAAAAAAGAGACGAAGAAAAAATAGAGAAAAAAATAATCAAAAAAAGAGAAGAAAGAAATAAGTGAAGAAAGGGAAAGGCAAAGAGACAGAGGAAGAAAGAAAGAAAAGAGGGTGAAGAAAAAGAGAGAAAAAAGATTAAAAAGAGAGAGAAGAAAAGAAATAGAGAACCAGAGAAAAGTCAAAGAGACAGAGGAAGAAAGAAAGAAAGAGGAGATGAAGAAAAAGAGAGAGAAAGAATGAAAAAAGAAAGAGAGAAAGAAACCCTACCCAGTTCTAAGGTATGGGGTATGAGGACCGTTCAATTCCCAGTAATGACGCGCATGGATCCACGGCATGGTATATTTATATATAAGTATGTAGCGTGGTAATTGGGGGTTATACTTGGGGTCCACTAAACCCCTCCCATAATGTATTAATTACCCCCCTCCCACCAGCTTCATAGGTTAATAGAGTCACCCCTATTTTTGTTTAAGTAATTATTTATTCATCGATATTGACCTTGCATGTCCTCACCCGCAACTCACAAAATGTAAAGTCGCAGGCACTCGCAGTTGACACTGTCAATGTTTCCATTCAGGGTTAAGCGACCTCAGTGGAGTTGACCCTCAACTTGACTGACAACTCGACTTTTTCATGAAAAGATCCAAATGAAAAAAAACAAGAGTAATACTATATTTTTTTGGTGGCGGCTCCTCTTTTAGGCGGGCGTTTCAGATGTTCTATATTTACAGCTCCCATAACACTAAGCCATCCAAATGATCGCGTCTTCTCCAGGACACGCGCTGAGTTGCACTCACAGATTCTCAGCCGGATGAGTATTATTCGCATCGTTTTGTTACCTCGCATCAAGGAAAATAAAGTCTTGCCCGGTAGCTGTTGCATAAACTTAGCAATAAAATTTTTTTTACGGTAATTCCGTTTGCAACATTTCTTTTTTTTGCAGTATTTTCGGCCAAACGCGTGAATAAATATTTGGGTGAGTCACGCTCGGCTCCCGAATTACCCGCAAGGCGCTATTGTTCGTCTCCTCGTCATCTGTAATGCATGTAGCCTTTGGGAGCCGTGTTTTCATACAATGCGATCGCACAACTCTGCTCAGACAATACCTGCTTTTCATGCAGGAGACAAAGCGAGAGGCTCCGGCATGACACAACCACCTAAATATTAGTCACCATTAAAAACATATAACCTCTTGGCAGATCGGCCCTATTCGGCCCCGTCTGGTCTGCCTGCTTTTCCTGCTGTAGTTGCTGGTCTTGTCCTAGATTCAGGAGCCGTATGTCTATCTCATACATGTTTAAATCCCCTCACTGTATTATCCTCTGCCACTTCTGCTGGGAGGCTGTTCCACTTATCCACCACCCTATCAGAGGGAGAGCTACGACTCTCATGATCTCGGCCAGACCTGGGACGGCTGGGCAGTTAAAGAATGAGGATGGAAGCTGCTGTGGTTCTAGGACTCTTAGACAGTCACGTGTTCCTTGATTCTTAATGTATCAGAAAATGTATTTATTTATAGGAACGGAGCGCAGTTTTGTGACAAATTGCTCGTGACCTTGGCCTTCGAAACATTTCGCCATCATTACAACAAGAAAACAACCTCATTACACGTAATGGCCGACCGCGGGGCGCAGGCGGGAGCCGGACCTGGGCAGATTCTACCAGATACACCGGGTAATAAACAGCTGATTTCAGTAAAGGGGCCGTTTAATGTTCCTGACAGCCCCGCTGCAGAAGAACGCACATTAAATAACCCCAACCCTCTGTGAGGACTTGAAAAAGGAAAGCACCGATCTGACCCAGAAGTTGCAGTCCTGAAGCTGCAGCTGCCCTCCTCCTCTGCAGCCCGAGCAGCAGGAAAGCTCCCGTTAAAATCAGTGAGAACACTTTCTACCTGCGAGTATAACATTTTTTGGACTGATAAGAAGTAATCCTGTTGCCAATTTTTACACCCAGAAATCAACCTGTTACCCCAGGGGTATTACCCAACAGGCCTAGCCGGGGAGCTTCTAGTAACACCCATGGGGCGATGTCTTGATTTCCGTCCGGAAAGTTTAAAGGGACCTCTCAGCCATCATCAGGCACTTTACTGCATTAAGGGTCCCTATAAGTTTCTGTGGTGCCCGTTTTGTGAATGCATGGGGGGGCAGAACACAGCACGGGGGTAACAGGACCTCCTGCACTGTGCTCAATGGGAGCGCTTTACTGCCGTTAACTGTCACAAAAACAATAGCAATAATCAAGGCTAATTAGCATAAAAAACAACTTTATATTATATTTATCAAAAAAGAGGCTTATATGAATATAGTACAGGAAGACATTTTCTTATTATATATACATATATATATATATTTATTATTATTATTGTATATATATATATTTATTATTATTATATATTTATTATTATTATATATATATATTTATTATTATTATTGTATATATATATATTTATTATTATTATATATATTTATTATTATTATATATATATTTATTATTATTGTATATATATTAATTATTATTATATATTTATTATTATTATTATATATTTATTATTATTCATTGGTTTTTAAAGCACCATCAGATTCAGCATATAGTATAATATTTAATATACAACATAATTATTATAAAATTGCACCAATAGTAACAATATTTCGGGGTAACAGTAAGCAGAGGAGCAGGCGGGTGAAGTAAGGTAACGCCGCGCTGTCCTATATACCGCACTCTATATCATTGGGATGCTGGAAAGGTCACCATCACTAAATAGGTCGCGCTGGGAACGAAAAAAGGTAAACGCTCTGATTAAGAGACGGCGGCGAGAGAGGCAGGTGGACTGAACACCGGAGGGAGATAAGAGCGGGGCCGAGCCGTACGCAGCCTCATCGGAAAGCGGGGCTTTAACTAGGCCAAGACAGGGCACCTGTTCTCCAAGTCACCCTCCTTCTAATCCGGAGACAGGAACTGCCGCCCTACATCTGCCTCTAACAGGCGGATTTAACCCTTAGCGGAAGAGATATGGCCATGAGACGCCGGCCCCACGCGCCGAGCCCGGTTAGCAGCCAGACTGTTATCTACGGCCGACTTATTTTGAAGCGCATCCGGACGTTTGGTACATTTATGGTCTTGTTTCTTTTAATTATTTGGGGTAATTTGGAAGTAAAAACCATGAACACAATTCTTCCCGGACAACGAGGTCCACCGTAGGCAGTAGACGCATTTGGGGTCGTTGTCGTACATGCACGTGATCCAAATCCTGTCGCCCGCTTTCTCACCCCTCTAGCGCCTTCACTTAGCGCAGCTGGTAACTACGTTTGGGACTTATTAATGTTTATGTTCTTTATGTTCGGCTTATTTTGTCCTTTGAATATCTTATTACACAACATTTAAACGCACGGTGTCTCCAGTTCTGGGTACGCGTAGACCTGGGTGTAGGCGCTACCGGCACGTCCGCTGCTGCGGATCAAGTTTTTGGCTTAAGAACGATCCACGAGGCGTTTAACCTTTTAATGCAGATTACATAAGGTTTGGCTTTTTATGTCGAGATCCGACCTGAGGCTATAAAGCTGCAGTTTCACCGGCTCTGCGGAATGTAACACTCTTTACGCTTGCCGTTCCGGAAGGGTAATGCAAACGAGGTGAAAGCAACATTGTATTTCTCCATGTACAGGACACCCCCCTACCGGAGGTGCAGCCCTCCAACACCCACCTGGTCCCATGCCCCTAACAGGGGGGTCGAGATCTGTGCCCACGGTGCCCCCAGTAGCTGATCAGGTGCTTTAGTATTTCTTACGTCTCTTCCCAGACACTGAAATCCCACACAGTCCCTGGAGATCTTAATGTACAACAAAATATACTATTTACCATATTATATCCCACGCTATGGAATTGGATTGTTTACGGAACATTTTATTTACTTTTATTGCGATCCCCAGCATTACTTTAAGGTTCTGCTTTATCCAAAACGACAAAGCCGTCCGCAGAACGATTCATTCCGTCTTTTTGGCCTGAAATCATCTCTTACCCAAGTAGGTCCCCGTGAATCCCAGAGCGAGGAAACTGGAGACGACGAGTATCATTCCTGCACCCATAGACAGCAATCCGAGGTAATAGAGTCCGGGGGTCTCCAAAGCCGACAGCTGGGGCTGGGTCTTCAAGGCTTCCGAAAAACTACAAAGAACACAGCAGTGGGTTGAACAAAGACTGCAAACCTAAACCTTTTTAGGGCCGATAATTGGGAAGCTTACGCAGTTACCTATTGTTTAGGTGTAATATAAGGAAGTTTTACTTTACTGAGAGGGTGGTAGAAAGGGGAACAGCCTCCCAGCAGAGGTGGTAGAGGGTAATACCGTGAGGCATGACTTTATATATTACTCGTTACTCATATATTACGCAATCTTCTCCTGGTTTTCCTAATATATGTAACCAGTTTACTTTGAGTCCCAAAGCTGTGAAGAAGATGTAACTTGAGTTAATACCAGGAACCCCCCCCCAACCCCCCCATACGCCTCTGTCTGTACATTTATTTAGTTTTATCATGAATCACCATTATATTTATGTTGTTAAAATGATCATTTTTGGAATCTACTCCCACATCCTACTATATGTTCCAAGCACCTCCTCATCTTTTGTTTCTGTCAACAAAGCCAACGTACAAAGCATCCAGCGCTGGATTTAAGGCTCAACGCACAATATTTTCCATTGGAACTTCCCCTTTAATTTGCCGTCTTTTAACAGACAGCGTCTGATACGTCTCTCCTTCCTTTGACTTTAAGCGGGAAACGGATCCTCGCAAGTGAAAAACCGATGTGTAGCAGGAAACGGGAGACACAATGTATCAACCGCACAATGGATCACACAACACCTTGTGTTCTTTTCCTAAACTGTGAGGGACAGCGAGAAGATTTCCCCTGACGCCGGGGGATATGATCTAAAAATGTATTATTATTTACTATTATTATTTATTGTTTTATATAGCGCCACAATATTCCCCAGCGCTGTACAGTTCTGTTATAGCATCAATGATGTCATTAATTGAACATTTTTGGAGAACTAAAGATTCCCCATAAAATTATTTGAAATGCATTAAACCAAGTACTCTGTGACTCTGACCAAGTACTCTGTGACTCTGACCAAGTACTCTGTGACTCTGACCAAGTACTCTGTGACTGACCAAATACTCTGTAACTCTGACCAAATACTGCTAAAACATGTTTTATTGCAAATATTATTATTTATTGATTTTCATAGCGCCAACATATTCCACAGCGCTGTACAAAAGACATTTTTGATGCGTTCTAAAATGGATCGGTTAACCCTGTGCGGGTCGGGCCCGGGTAGTGCCCCGCCGCCAGAGTAAATCACGCGTCCGCCCCGAACATGAGTCCTGTATATGTTACAAATGATTAAGGCGAGCAAACAAACCATTAAGCCGCAAATGACCTGAAGGGCGCGGAACATTAAGTGCGTTACAATGCGCTGCCTCTCTTCTACTCCACGGAGCATTGGCGGATTTAACCCTCTCGTTGCCGGGAGCCTGCCATACACCCCAGGGCAAGAAGGCCACCTAACTGCAGACCAGCGTTCCATAGAAGCAGGCAGATAAAACCACAAGGTTTGGGGCGAGAGAGGCTGGCGGTGGGATTTCACCCACCTCACGAGGGGTGATATCACCCTAAAATCTCCTGGGTCCCGGCCGCGAAGCCGTTAATCGAGCAGGCGACAGATGTGACGCGCCGCGCTCCCTGTTCTGCAGACACAACACATCTCCTCGGCCTCTTATCTGAACTATTACGGCAGTTTGTCAAAACTCAGTGTTTGCCCTTCTGGTTGAATGGACGGCGCATATACAGGTATCGCTTATAAATCCACCGTGAGAAGCCATCTGTGCCGCGGGGTCATATGACTCCATAAGTGTGGGCAAAATTACACCGAACATCTGTATCGCAAGAGAACAAGATGAGAACCTGTCCGGAGATGACATTTACTACATTAGCATGCGGGGTAATAAAGCGTACAACACGGAAGAGCGTTACGTAACATTCGTAAATGAATGCAAACGCTGGGGAAGCTATTTCAGTCCGCGCGGTGCGGTTCCTGTTATGTCTTAGGTAGCCGAATATGCTCAGGAAGTGCTCGGCAGAGCAAGTGCATCTTAAAAACGCTTCCCCCGTCTGTTGGAAACCAGTGCAGAAAATGTTATTTACTGAATAAAACTGTCAACTAAACAGAGGTTTACATAGCCTGACAAAGGTATGCCTGTCTGACGTACAATCGTTATATAAAAAATAATAAAATTAATAAAATTGATCATAAAATCAATATAGCTGCTCATCATATATCCAACATGGTGGTTCATTAGCATACGGGGGAGATGTGTAGAGGGGTACAGAGATCCCAGGCTCTATCGGGTTGAATCTGCTCCACGGATCTTGGTTTTTTTTCAGTTATTTTCAATGGGTTCCCCTTTAATTCAAACATGGCAATCATTATCATTATATGTAATAATATATTAAAGTTGTCACGAGTCTTCATTATCGCTCATCGGAATGTTACTACACAGGACCATAAAATGTTGGCTGCAAATAAAAAAAACTCAATTAAGTTCCAGAAAAATCCTTCTAACTGGAGTTACATAAGAAGTAAATCAAGACATGGAGGCCAGAAGACAAACCACCGATTGTCGGCTGTTGCTTTGAAGATTAGATACTGATCTGCGACTGTTTTTGTTTTTTTGGTTGACATTGGGATAAAATAATATTATGTAACTGGTTAAACTGGAGCAAATTGTTCAATGAAGCGAGCGCAGGCTAATTGGGAGTAATCTTTCTATTTACTAAAGTTACAGTGTGTCTTTCAGAAGAAGAAAGATACAAAGAAGAGTATATATACTCCCATCACTCATCACTCCCATCACTCATCACTCCCATCACTCCTGTGTCCCAATGGCCCTTTATCACTCCCATCACTCCTGTGTCCCAATGGCCCTTTATCACTCCCATCACTCCTGTGTTCCAATGGCCCATCACTCCACTCCTGTCTTCCAATGGCCCTTTATCACTCCCATCACTCCTGTCTTCCAATGGCCCTTTATCACTCCCATCACTCCTGTGTTCCAATGGCACGTTGTGTTCGCTGATCCAAGTTTAAGTTTAAAGGGATAACTGATGGTTAGAAAACCTTTTTGTAATTATGTTCCAGCCAGAAATGTCCTTGTTTTCCATTAAAACAGCCGAGTGACCCCAAACTTTGGAGCAGTTCTTGTACATGTACAGTACATTACGATCCGTGCCCCGCAGTGCAAATAAGAAACAGGAGACATGTCTTAAATATGTATCGAAAAAAGTCTATTTTTATGTTTTAGATACAATCAGCAAGAGGTCAGGCTCTTTTGTACGCTCAGTAGGAGAGGTGAAGGAGTTTGTAGAGTATATAAGATTAACACACGGGTTTCAAAGGACATTAATAACAGGGGGTTTATTTCCTATTAAATTAAAAAAAAAAATAGTTCGGTAATTATATATACCGTATTTTTCTTTCACCAAAAAGTGAAATAATTAAAGAATAATGAAATGCGTTGTTTTCTTCTCATATTACCATGAGACTGGTTACAACTTAAAAAGATGATATCTCTGCTGCGGAACGCGAGTCTCCGCCATAAATAACGCAACGCGAGAACGAACAGTCTCTCTCTCGCTCTCTCTGTGAGGCGGATTAAGAAATTAAACAGGAAGCGGATATTTTGGACAAAACAGATAAAAAGTATGGGGAGTAGTTAAATTATCCTAGAACAGATTAAAGATTCATTTTTTGCAGTATTTTCCAACGTGGGAGTATTGGGGAGCGCTGGACGTACCGCCCAACAACCGGGGTGACTGGGATTTAGCTACAACCACACAAGGCGTAGAATGGGGGCGACCTTAACTCGCAGCGTCCCCCCGACTATAGAACACGTGCAGGGAGATGCATTCAGCCGGACACCTGCCCCGCTGGGTATTTAGCTGGGGGCAGTGGCAAATGCATTTAGGGTGATTTTATTCTGCACCCCCCCGTGGAGGAATGGAGAACCCCCACGTGGCTATCCCATACATTAAAGTGCATATGATGGCTGGCGTGCGCCGTTAAAGGTGCGGTGCCCTCGTGGCCCATATCCCACCCGCCTGAATATGAGATTTGAGGTCAGCGGTCTGTGTTATCGGTCTCTTGGCAGGGACGCTTGGAGTTGCTGTGGCTGCGCACACACAACACTCCACCGAACTACTTCCGCGTGGGGCGAGACTTCAAACACGGCCGCGCAGGACACAGCTCGGAGTCACAACGTGAAGGCAAACAGCCGGCATCTGCCCGGAGACGCTGCGTTTCTACGTCGCCCGTCATTAAATGCTCGTTTAACCCAATTAGTGACCTTGACACCGCGGGGGTACGGCTCCTCCGCGGAGATAGCCTCTGCTTTCTACTAATCCGCTATAATAAACGGAGACGGGGGGGGGCCCTGAGCCATTCTAATTAAACCGGAGTCTTCATTAAAAAAGGCAGGTCAGTCCGGAAATCAGGGAAACAGATCCCGATATTATCCTTATTAATCAAAACGGTGTTTTTAATAAATAACAGAGGTTTATTGAGAGTCCTTCATCTTACATAACCTGAAAGACGGCCGTGTCCTTTCTACCAACCGCTCCTTCCCTGGCCCTTTAAACTAACCCCATGCACATTTTTTATTATTGTATCTGAATGAGGCATTTACAAAAATAATTTATTTGATTATTTTTTTTATTTATTCAGCTCCCTGTCTGTGCGGCTGTGGATTCTGGAATGGGACGGCCGCAATAATGATACATTTTACACCACAAAATACATTTTTACGCATTCTAGAGGATTCACGCACCAGGAGATGAATATCGCACTAGTGGGTTTGATTTTAAGGGGCAATCTCTATTTTCTTGAAGATTTTAGGAGGGTCTTTGGGTAAAGTCAGTATTCTCTGGAAGGTTAAATCCAGTTTATTCCCATTAGGTTGTGTTGTGTAATCTGTGCATTCAGACAGAAAATGATACAAAAATACATCCTTATTATGTATTATTATGATACACCGCACCCTTATTATATAACAGGACAAACACCCAGGCATTACCAAAAAAACTTAATGTTTTAACAAAAATATGATGGTGGCCAGTTAGCGGTAATATTAAAGGCACAAGGAGAATATTACCCTCTTATAGCAAGAAATTGGGTCAATTAGGCCAGTAGCATCGGTAGAGTATAAAATTTTTCTGCTGCTCTATCCAATCATCCAATAAATAGCAATACAGAGGAGAGAGAGAGAGAAAGAGGAGAAAAGAAAGGGGAGGAGTGAAAACAAAAGAGAAAGAGAGTGAAAGAAAGAGAAGGCAAGAGAAAGAGGAGAAAAAAGAGAGAGAATGCAAGAGAAAGGAGGAGAGAAAAGGACAGAGATGCGTGGCGAGCGAAAAGACAGAGAGAGAGAGAGAGAGGGAGAGAGAGAGAGAGGGGAGAGAGAGAGAGGGGAGAGAGAGAGAGGGGACAGAGAGTGAGAGAGAGAGAGAGAGAGAGAGAGAAGAGGGAGAGGGGAGGGAAAGAGAGAGAATGCATCAGCTTCTGAACGTCTCGAGTGAGAAGTGTTGTGTTTAATTAGAGCTGAATTGAGATGTAAACAGCGCTAATGAATTGAGAGTAGAGGGGATTAGCTGCAGCTCTGCAGGGCCCATATCAAATGTCTGATAATTCACATTAAACTAAAAGGCTGGGGGGGAGCGGGTACTCAATGTTCTTTTTAGGGACCGGATAGTGAAGGGTTAATTAATTAGAAAAGTAAAACAGCATAACTCACAGGCCCCTAGAGAAATATATATAATGTGTCCTGGCCAATATGGCCTCTGCGGTCACCCCAAAAAAAATAGAAAAAAGAGTGTATGTTTTTTGAACGGCTCCGTACTTACCAATGGCTTCTGAAGATGGCGAGGAATATAAGCACTGCGCCCAGGCAGTAGCAGGCGACATATGGCGATCCGAATATCCTGGTGAGGGTGTGAGTCCTGTACTCCCATCTCGCTACCTGTCGGGACGAGGAGACTCGTTAAAGTGAGTGTTACTGAACATCCTGGCCAACCTTACTGATCCCGCAGATGAGGTCAGTTGACATCATCACGGCTTTAAATGGGGGTAAAAAGCATTTAATGGGGTTGAAGCTACATCCCTTGTGCTCTCCTAAAAATAAAAAAATAAAAACCACACTGAATAATATATCAGAATATTGCCCTAAAATTCCCTGTGATGACATCAAAGATCTTTTTATGAAGTGGAATTATCAACGAGGTATTTTTCAGAATGAGGTCGCCAACTGGGTTCTCAATGAATGCAGTTTAGCCGGAATTTTAGGATATTCCTAACATAGATAAACCAGATTTTGTGCCGGACACCCCCACTTTAAAATGTGGTATGGTCCAGCCCAAGACCAGAGACAACACGTCCTTTGCCTGCATCCGTAGAAGGGGGCAGGTTTTACACGCAGCGGATATTTCGGGTCAAAGCTCTCTGATTCGTTGGGGTTCCTCCTCGTTTTCGGACATTCGTACAAATTAACGAAACCGGCAAATTTTGTTCAAATTTAAATTTCTACGATGCGCCCGACCAACGTAACAAGTCCTGCTTTCGCGCCCCTGCCTTGTCGCTATTTTCGTTGGTACTGTTTGTTGGTTCTTCGTTTCCAGGCAGAGGTCCCCGGTTTGCCGGCAGGCATGAGGTCCGCCGCGTCACTACTAGCGCCTGTTATACAATGGGGAATAATGGCGGCGTAATCTGAAAGTCTCCCTGCAATGATACACTGACCCATTTGATACTTTAATGACTTGAACAAACTCGAGGAAACAATGAAAGGCTGGGGGACGGCGTCCGACGTTCGTTACAAAAGAACGGCCTCAAACTTATCAGCGTTAATGATTGCAGGGCTTTGGCAAAAAAAAAAAAAGAAATGGCGGGGGGGAGGGGGTTTTACAGAAATTAATAACTGGTGTGATAATGCCATAAAGGAACAGCCGGTATAACGAGAGGAACAGGTACAAACAACACTCGGGACGTTAATGAGTCTTACGCCTGACCGGGCGCTGACAATGCCGCCGAATGCTAAACGAAATTACGCAACAGGCAAAAATGGTCAAAAAAGTGTTTTTTCTTCAATGTTCCCATCTTCAAGTCTTCCCCTTTTCTATCCCGCCAGGTACTTGGTGAACTGCTGAGTGCCTTATTGCATGGTGTATATGAACGCATGTTGAAGTCTCCAAGTGGATGGCGTCCATTCGTAAAGGAAGTCTTGCGCAATCACGTCATCGCACGAGACCTCCGCCGCGGGGATGAATGACGGTTCCTGAGAACGGCTTCAGGTGCGAATCATTCACCTTCATTCCCTGCTGTTTCTATATACATTATCGGGGCTTTTAGGGCCGTAGAACCCTGCGATCCCCTCATACCCAGCAAACATTCTGACCTCCTAGAAATGGGGACATCAGGAGAGGAGAGAGGGGTATAAGGAGGAAGAGAGGGCATCAGGGGAGGAGAGGGGCACAGGGTAGGAAAAAGCACGGGAAGGACGAGGGACATCCGGGAGGAAAGAGGGGGATAGGGATTTGGGGGACCGGCCAAACTTGAACAGGGTCATCCGTGAACAAGCATTAGCAGTAAACCCACGCAGCAGAGACCACCCAAAGTAAGGTGACCTAACCTGACCCTAACCTTTTGATTTATTACCCCAGGAGCATCCATTTTTAGGAAATATATGTTTGGGGTCTAACTTTATATTACAATTTACAATAGGGGTTTAGTCTCTGACCAGGGAAGACCCGAAAGCCGAGGTCCTGTCATCCGAGGTTGTGGGGGGGGGTTATGATGGCGAGAGCGACCGGGCCGCGGTTCAGCGCAGCGATACATCGAGTTCTCTACACCCCAGCGGTGGCCCTGCAGGGAATCGATTGACGAGAGAGCAGGCGAGGTGTGCCGAAGGCCAGGACTTCGCAGTTAAATAGCTGCGGGATTCTGGCACACGGAGAGAGCTCATTATCCGCCATGAAGTCAGACAGGGGCTACGGAAGGACAGCGGCGCCGACCTGGTTCAGCTCAGCTCACCGTAGATGAGTTAGTTGGCCGGTTTCATTTGAAACGTTCAAAAGACGAGTAAAATATAAATAAAACCAATTTTTTGTGCCAATTTGATTAAAAACCTTAATGTCCTACTTGCGTCCCTTTAATCTTTGGAAAGCATGCAACACATGTCCGTCTCTTTGGCACTCAAGGCGATTAAAGCTGGCTCAGTCTATAAAAATAAAAAAAAATGTGGGGTAGGATACGATCTCACATGTAAGGAGATCCTGAAAGCTTGCCCCGGTAGGGAGACCTGTGAGTTCAGGTTGGTTGGAGATAAAGCTGTCCCGGCCGGCTATGGGAAAGCGGACCACGCGTGTCGTGAGGTCTCCCGTATCCCTGAGACTCAGCGATAACGCGCAGGTGTTGGGAATTTCAAACGTGTTGTGCGCGCGGCTCTCCCAGGCAGCTCAGGGGCACGAGGGACGCGCAACGCTTCTCGAGACAGAGTCCCACTTGTTATTAACAGATGCACCCATGTACACAACAGTCTGGCCTGATCTCCCCTCCCCCGCCGGACACATACACGGTCGGTGACCAGTCGTTAGCTATTTACATAGAATTATATAGGAAGAGACAGCTCGGCATTCACTCCGTTGATCGTCTCTAATGCGGATAGTAATTTGGACGAGTTGGGCGTAAAAAACGCAAACTGGTTATTTACTAAGACCACTTATGGAGAGGGACCCCCACCCAGCCCTCAGTATAAACTATTTTAACTGCAATGATAAGATCTGAAAGCAAAGTGTCTTGGGTATTAACTTAATTTGAATTACACCTCATTATTTATACATTTTTATTTTATTTTTTTTTTTAAGAAAAAAAGCTTAGAAAAACCTTTTTGGTGCATTCTCAGTTTAAAAAAAAATTAAAAAAAAAAGACTAAAAAATGTTTTAATGTAGTTTGTAGTATTTGAATACAGCCATTTGTCACATAAAAGGTTAAAAAAAATTACTTTCCAAACTTCCCCTGAGTCTCAGCTCGGCTCGGCTGTCGTTACCCTCTGTGGATCCTTATTGTGTTTTTGGGAAAACTGCCGTGGAAACTCGATTTTCAGAAAAAAATTGACAATTTATGAATACGGCGGCTTCACACAATGAGTTTACGGGGGCGTTTTTTTTTCTTTTAGAAATGTATAATTCATGCGTTTTTCTTTCGCAGAAGCAGACTGAGTTTAATTTGTCGGAAAGAAGAACCTTCAAGGCGCCGAGGAAACGTTTATCGATGCCGCCTGGTTTGTTTCGCAATTAAACCTCAGTGGATGTGAGCTTTTAATCACAGAAAACAGCACAAGATCATTTAGGAGGCTTTCTTAGCTTGTATGAAAACGGCCTATCAGCGCCTGCTTTTAAGTCACATGACAATTAAGCATTCCCGGCAAAAACAGTGTTAGAGGAGGTAGAACAGCATCTTATTGAGATGCCCAATCCACAAAAAACCACCATTGCCTTGTTTTAGGTGATTTGGGCCACGCTCCATGAATATTAACCAAGCTTTATCCACTCCCTAGAAATTTAAACCTAGCCATTCCTTTACTGAGGGGCTGGTAAATACGTGGAACAGCCTCCCAGCAGAGGTGGTAGAGGGTAATACAGTGAGGGGTATTAAACATGCATGGGACAGACATACGGCTCCTGAATCTAAGACGAGACCGACGACTGATTAAGGTTTCTGCAGCAGGAGAAACGGGCCGAAAGGGTCTGATCTGCCGGAAGATTCTATGTTTCTATTATAGAACGCACTCAGATTCAAAGTATTTGTACTTATTATGCTTTTTTACCAATCTCTGCAATTAAAAATATATATATATAAATGGGGTTTCATGTTCTTTTAAACTTTTACTTTTGTCGGTGGCTGATTAATGCTGACCGGCCGTCGGGATTCTATTTCAGGATTTTCCGTCCTGCACAGTCCATTTACCTCGTTTCTCCATGGATGAAGCTTCACTCCGCTCTCCACAAAAACATTAAATAAAACAAAGCTGTTTGGGTTTCGAGCCAACGGCCAGAAAGGAGCCCGGAACGTTTTGGATGTTGCCCTCTGTCAGGGCAGCTCGTTACTCGTCACCAGAGGCAAGTCGGCGTCTTCTTCACCACTTTGATTTGTTTTCCTTTCGGGCAGGAGCTGGGTTTCGCGGAACCCTATTGTACATCGCATGTTCCCATTCCGTTTATTCAAAGGATGTAAGTAAATAGTCTACGTTCGGTTCTTTTCCTTCTTTTAAAGGTCATTCGTCGGCTCGAGACAGATGGAGGCTTATATGGCCCAATTTAATAGATTGCGAGCTCACAAGGTCAGGGCCCTCTTAAGTATAGTCTTAACGTTAGAACGTTGTTGTCCATCTTGTAAAGGTCAAGTGTTCTTAGCTGTTGCGGTGCTATGGAATCTGCTGGCGTTCTGTAAATAATATGTAACAATAAGTCTGATGAGCGCGTTGGATTTAGTATAATCGTGCCCTGGCTTGGATACCTCTACCACTTCTGCTGGGAGGCTGTTCCACTTATCTACCACCCTCGGTAAAGTGAAACTCCCTTCCATTCCATCTAAGCCTCTGAAGACTTCATGTTCTAACGTCTCTCCTCCTTTGACATAAACGTTAGTACAAGAGGTCACAGTCTAAAGAGAAGGTGCAACGACACACAGCACAGATTAATTTGTACGGGCGGATAATAATAACTCGGATCGGTGCAGAAACATCTCTAATGATCTTATTTAAATCTGTTCTTTCTCCAGGAAGGTCCTATAAAGGATGGCCGGGGCTGATGAGATAATGGCATGCGGCGCACATCTCCCGCGTGTTGATGAGCAGGCGATAATTGGCGGTTTGACCTCTCGTTCGCTCGTCCGTAATTAAGGAAGGTCGCGCTCCCACCTTAATTAGAACGAACATACAGATTCCATGGTTAGACTAACAGGAGAAGACTCTCAATGTTCCGTTACAATTAACGGTCAATCAGAGTCTCCTGAGATCTCCAAAGCCTACAGGTCACTTGACCCATATGTCAAATTTCATGGACCTTCATTCTTCCTTCTTCTTTCCTTGAACTAAAAACCTCTTTTTGATGGAACCACTTAGGAAAACTCATACAGATAACAGAATAAAGTTGTCGCCGTCGGGTACGTCATGGAAAATGAGGAAAAAAAACGAGGGCTGGGTCTTCACCGCAAACTGTTTTGTCAATTTCTCTGCAATTTCTATTTTTTTCAGACGCGGGGCTGGATTATTATGGAACGCGCTCTGAAAATAAGCCTTTCGCCGGTAAAGTCACGTCCGCTGCGAGCCCTGACAGTGGGTGTCACGTACAGTAAACACGTAACTGTGCCGAGTGACTGGCGTAGCTAAAATTATGCCAAGCGAAAATCGAAGCCGGTAAAGTAGGTCAGAAACTCGTCCTCCAGTCGGCGAATATCAATCAATGCGCTGTGAAATATACTATTAGTGGGTCAATGTTATGCAAAATGCGAAGAAGGTCGCAGCGACTCATCCATAACAAAGTTCCAATGTGACTGCGCCCGAATAAATCGCTTAGAATTCCACTTAAACAATTACACCAAGCCCAACGCCCAACGTTCCAATGGCCTCCATCGTCAAGAAGCCTCTTTTTGCATTGGATATCTTCACCCGCAGGTCCCTTTTTCGACCTTCGGGATACTTCTTACTATGTGTGGACCACCGCTGCCGCGCCACGAGGAGAACGAGGGGGCTTATTCTATAATACCCTGAATCCGAGACATTTCTGATGGGATTGGCTACCTGCCTGTCCTCTGATTGTCTTCTGCAGGACATGGCGGCCGCGTTGAGGACATGGCCCATCCCCACCGGTGGCATCGCAGTAGATTGGCAAGATTGGCCAACATCAGGCGGTTGGCGGACGTGATGATTCTTGATTTTAGCAGGGAAATCAGAAGGTAACATGAGTGTAAATTACCGGGTAACTTCCTTGGGGTTACTGCCAAGGCGGCAGGTGTGCGAATTAGTCTTCATATATGAGGAACGTTCTGGGACTTCATATAATTGTCGACCTCGAATCCACCGGCAAACCAGCTGGTAACCGTAAAACCTACTCGACGCTTGGCATGCTGAGCGCCGCTGTTAAAGGTGCCGTCCCACTTAGACAACACATTAACTGGAGCTTGTTAAGCAAATATATACATCTCATAGGATGTGTCTGGAACTGTTAAGAAACTTTGTCCGTATAACAATTAAGCGGCCCCTGAATTAATGCGAAAGAGGAAAACTTTTCCACGAGTAGCAAATGATTCCTTGGGATATTCAGCAGTAGTAGGAATGATGCACTTAATAACGAATGCGTTATATTTAGCCGTTTAGGTGAAATGGAACCTTTAAAGGAGGACAGAGAATGTTTTGAAAAAGCTACATTCTGTTTTTTGTTTTGATGGAGAAAGCGCTCTTTTTTAAGCATTCATAAAAAAAACCCCTGCTGTTTCACTTGTTCCGTATGATCATCGGTTCTGCCCACGGTAATTTACGGAAGGAGGAATCGTCCTAATTCCTAGTGCATGGACCAGTAAATGCGTATTATTGTAACACTAGACAGTCCGAGGATTAGGTGGAATATAAGGACGTTTTACTTTACTGAGAGGGTGGTAGATACGTGGAACAGCCTCCCAACAGAAGTGGTAGAGGGTAATACAGTGAGGGTATTAAACATGCATGGGATAGGCATACGGCTCCTGAATCTAAGACGAGACCAACGACTGATTAAGGTTTGAGTCGTTACAGCAAGAGAAACGGGCGACTAGACGGGGGCCGAATGGGGCCGATCTGCCGGCAGATTCTGTGCTTAATTAAGGAGAAGAAAAACAGATCAATGAAATAGAAATGATATAAACAGAGCACAGAGGTCCTAAGTTATGGTTTTGCTTTATTCTGGATCATGAAAGCAACCTTTTTTTGGGTGAAATAAGTAAGAATTAGCAGGCTGATTACAGCCGGAGAAAGCCCAGACCCTCAGTAATGACAGCGGGTATGGAGTATGTAACAGGGCTTTATAGAAAACGTAAGAAGAGATCTGCGCAGGGAATGTGGCTTTCGCTTGTGAAACCTGGACCGGGATCTTTGCCCTGTTATGTAAACCGGGATAAGTCATCTACTGCCGCTTGGTCACCTGATCGGCTCTGTATGAGTTCCGAAATGTTTGAGCGTAACGCAGGCTTACTCACTACTGATGTTCAAAACTAGGGCATGTGTTTCTGAAAGAACGGCAGACATAACAATGATTTCTGGCAAGACCTTATATAAGGGTATCTTTCCTATGTCGTCCAGGAAGACTACCCAAGAGGCAGCAGAGGTTCCAGGTCAACTTAACACCGCCTAGGTCAGGGCAGGTAGCACAGGGTACAGGGCAGGTAACACTTCATAAGTCAAGGTAGGTGACACTGGTTCCAGGTCAAGAAACCTTGCCTAGGTAAGCAAAGGTAGCATAGGTTGCAGGTAAAATAGCACTGCATAGGTCAGGGTCGGTAACAAAGGTTCCAAGTCAAGTAAGGCTGCCTAGGTCAGGGCAGGCAGTACAAGTTCCAGGTCAAGGAACATTACCTACAGGTAAAATAGCACTGCATAGGTCAGGGCAGGAGGCACAAGTTCCTAAGGCCAGGTCAGGGAACACAGGGGGAGGGGGGGACTTCATGACCAAGATGATTGCTGGAGAAAAGAAGCCACAACAAGTGCTGCAGTGAATAAAATTATCCCCCCCAGACCACCTACGGGATAACGGATAGAACAATCTACAAATACATTGATGCAAATAGAATGGAAAGGAGAGAGGATTGTTCTGCTCTTCTCCTTAAGTATTTATCTAAGCGGACAGAACAGTAAGAGCCGCGCTGGATGCCGAGCTTTGTGGCTCAGGTGCGACGATGAAAAACTCTTGGAAACAATTTGCAAATGGAAGGAGCCGGATCGTTTCCAAAGGCTAACGAGTTCAGATCATGGCTGCAGGTCTGTTGTGCTAATGTACCCAAGACAAAAAAAAAAAAAAAGAGTGTCAAACATAAGCTGCGTTCTTGGTACATGTACCCAAAATTAAAAGAAAAAGGTTCCGCCTCGCTCGGCAGCGGCACAATGTGTCCAAAAAAGAATTCCCAGTGTGTCTTTAGTCAAATCACAAAATGTAGCGGGATTCATGGTGCGACTCCGGATAATATTACACGCTGTGCTCTATAATGTCGCCAGCTGAGCACAGGAATACTTCTAGAATTATATTCTTTTTGTTTCCGCTGCATTCATTGGTAATTTGGGTTGTGTCGGCCGGCGGAGGCCCGTCAGTTTTCAATGTATAGTTTTAATTAAGCGGCATGAAGATTTCGGCACTGTTGGTGGGGGTTTAACGCGTTGAGCAGCGGGAGGAACATGGATACATATTTGGGACAGACATGTATTTGTAATTTAGGCATAACTTACGACACGTAGTAGTCTTCCAGTGCTGAAAGTTTACGCTTCAGGATCTTCTGTGCGGACCTTTGCTACGTTGTGGGCATGAGGTGGCCTGGAGAGGAACTCTTGGTCAAAGTCTATTTTGTGGACACCACCGAGAATCCCCTTTGGAGATTGACTCCATCATTCATGGTGGAAGAAGAAATATGGGGGGAAAAGGTACATGAATGGTAGGGATAATGAGAAGCCGCAAGAACCACCAAGCACTTGAGTTCCCGTCCTACCCTGAAGGGACGATACATTGTATCAGCCACTTTCCCAACATGCACCCCAAGCTTTTGGCCCCATGGCCCCGTTTCGCTCTTCCATACAGACTCTCCTAACATTTTTCCCCCAAAGACCAACTGGGCCGGGTGGGCCGATGCTCGTGGGCAAGAACAAATTGAGCAGAACCTTCCGGTTTGGGTACGGACTCCCCCTGCACAATCGGTTAATGCGATTTTAATTTTCGTAAAAGGCAGCTCCAGTCGGCAGCGTGGAAGGACACTTTGTACCTGCACAAGCCGCTGAAGCAGATAGCTAATAGCAAATACAAACACCGGCAGAAACCCAATCCCCCGTTTTATACACACAACAAATCCATAGTGACTGGATGTACGTATCTGTCTAATTGTACATAGGCGGTAGCGGCAGAGCGCTCCGTCCCGGCTCGCGGGATAAGGTTCCATATTCTTTGGTAAGACACCCGCTGGAACATTTCCCGTGAATCGGTAAAGCAGCCTCCTGCAGCTATCGGGTAAAAGGCCAGTAACTGAGAAGAACATCTTGATCTACAAATACAAAGGGACGCAGGGAAGGGACAAAGGAATAACGCTCTAGGTGGTCCATAATGTCCCCCCCACTACAAAAAGCAAGAAAACCTGATTATTTTATTTTTTTACCTTATAAACTAGTGGGGGGGGGGTTAAGACCCAAGCCCTCTTGTATCCAAATCACTAACCAGTATCCAACTGGCCTTCTTGTGCTGATTTTCTGCGTGCTTTCCTCCGTAGGTCAGTTCTTAATTGTTAAAGACTACAGAATTATTTAAATAAAAAGTTAATATCTCAGATATAAAGTTCTTTAGGGGCTGCGGGTTCATTTACATCAGACTGTCCTACAGTCCTATATAGTTAAAGTAAAAAATAGCAAAAACAAACATATCAATTTCAAAATCAAATATATATTTTTTAATATATATATATATATTTTTTTTTTTATTATTATTATTATTTTTTTGACCATCTGGTCTGTCAGTTTTTCTGTAAAAGAGGTAAATTCTCTCTCTCTGACTTCTATATGCATTAGGAAGGGCAACCCAAGTTGGTGAGATGACTTCCAGGACATGGTCCCATATCAGCTCGGCGTCATGCGTAGCTTGGGAAACCCTCCATGGTCCCTCATTCGCAATCACTGGAGTATCCCTCGCTCTGCGAGTCTGATACACAACGTTAAGGAGCCCATTTTGGGTTAGTAGGATTCGGTTATGTAAAAATAAGTGCCCTGATTAACTCTGAATAAGCTCAGCCAAGTAAACCGGTTAGCATAGTGTAATGTAACAAAAATGTTTCCTAATCCCGAGCTGGTGTTTACTCATAACGCGACGGGGCGCCCCTCTGAATCCCATCTCTAAATGCCAGATATGGATCAACAATGGTCTGTGTGAGGCATGCGTGCCAGATGGCAAAGGTACAGATAGACCGAGAACAGAAAGCTGTCTACTAAGAATCGGCCGGTAGGAAGAACCCAGCGAAAATACAAGGAAATTACAAAAAAAAATAATCTTCTTAAATAATTCAAGACCGCCTGTTCTGTGCCGATGTCTCACTGAAAACAAGATAAAATGCCGTAAGAAAACTAAATGCCCAAAGAAAACTGGTTCTAATAAATGGCAATTATTATTATTATCATTTTTGTTAAAATACATTTCAACCTAAAAATGGATTTCCTGGTTTCATCTGATTTTGTGCCAATAAACTCCCTTTATCTGCAGACCTGGAGCCGCCGTTGCTGTCAGTCATGTGATGTTTTGGGTGACTTTCCCTGCTCAATCACCACACTGAGCTGATGCTTTATGGCGATGCTAATGAAGTCCATTCCTCCATAGACTTTCATTAGTCAGAATGTCAAGCAGGGTGATTCTATCGTCTCCCACAGGCAGTATGATAAGGAGTTGAGGTGTTTAGTAGATCGGGGCTCGGATAACAAGGCGAGAATCATACAAACGGCTGATATGCAGCTGCCTGAAAACTTTATATTATTGGGCAAAAAACAGAACTGGGGTAAAAACTAAAACTGCCCAATCTGTGTAATCTAATACCAAGAATAAAAGAGAAAATGGTGGGATTCACTTATACTGTCGTATGGATTGAGATATGAGCACAATTTCTTGTAAATAAATACATAAAAAAAATTAAATACCATGTATTTAAAACAAAAATGGTGGGAGAGCGACGGGCATTCCTACAGAAGCGAGTATCCCTCTCTGTCGGAGTAAACACGGAACGCCCCGCATACCTCCATCTGGCTGCGACACAGCGGTGTTTGGAGCATGAAATCTGCAAGCTGCGGCTGAGCGTGGGGGAAAGAGGTCTGCGGAACGTGGAGGGATCCCTGTGTGCTTGTGTGTGAAGGTCAGGGCCTGCAAACAGCTGCTGCTTTATTGCTGACATCAACCCTGATAACACTGAACACGGTATCTGCGAGTACGGACTTACCTCTCGTTCCTCATCGTCACAGCCGTTTGGTAATCTAAAACTAACTCTTTTTTTTATCGGTAATATATATATTTTTTTATTATGTAAAATGATGACGTAAAACTGATTACAGAATTTAGAGACTTAACTGCGCCTCATCCTGCCGAATTCGACAGTTCTGCAATTAATTCAAGCTTAAAAAACACAATCTCTCTTTATTTCAAATTCCCAGACTGTGTCCGGGTAAAAGTTTGAGTTTTTAAAATTTTTCCCCATTCATATTCTTTTTCTGGTTCTGATTAGTTTCAGCACGTAGTCACATGACACAAGGTGAAAGCACGTGTTGGTCTATAAGCTTTGTTGCCAGTGCAGCGGGAAATTTTTTTTTAATGTATTTTAAGCTCTCTAGAATGAAAATCAGTTTATTTGAAGTTAAAGTGAAGTTTTTTCTTTAACATAATAGAAAACATATATTTTGATTTTTGCGGGTGTTTATCTAAAGCAAAGGGACGTATTATTATTGATTGACATACCGAAACAACAGGTGAGGAGGGCCCTGCGCACAGGAGCTTACAATCTATCGAGCCAACTTGACCTGGGCCGAAGAGCCAGATGACCCCCAAGAGGATGCATGACACCCAATCCTCACCGAACCATTTCCAAAATATTATACACAAGTTCCCGACACCCATAACCATTTTAAGGAGAGAGGATCCATCTCAACCATCCATGAGCGTCATTGAGGAACCAAAGGCTTCTCGTCTCAGCCAATGTCCCGCATAGTAAGTGAATAACTGAGTTTGATGTCTGTGTCTTTTTTTTTTGGAACCAGATAATGAACCAAGAATCAGCTCCAAGTTTAGCGATCAGACTCATTAATCCTTCAGAGCCGGGTGCCCTATGACATCACCAGGCAAAGTCAGCCAACTCTAGCAGCAATCACCACTGTGATGACATTTCTGAACTGTCAACGCCGTGCGAAAAGGCAAACCAACCCTGCCGATGCTAAATGCCAAGTCCACAATCGTCAACATTGTTATATATATATTTTAAAGTTAATGACAAGATTTTTTTAAAAGTAAAATTTTGAAGGCACGAGTTATCTACTTGCTCTTAAGAGCATTTCCTAAACAGGAAGCAAGAAGGCAAACTCTCGCTTGTGCAATTAGTTCTATCGAGATTTGAAACGTTTTGTATTTGTTCTCATGAACATTCCAAAAATGATTTATTGTTTTATTTATCGCCATTATATCCCGCAGCACCGTACAGCGTGAAATGTTCTTTAAATTCTAAACTGCCATTAGCAGCACTGGGACCATTAAAGGGACCTTAACCCTCTGTGAGTATTTTAATATACATTCTTCCAAAATGAAAAAAAGAAACATAAAGCACTCACCTGACGCAGAATTTGAAGCCATACCGCTAAATCTTCGTTCTTCCTGCACGATCTGACATTTCTTGCCACCGGTTGGCTGCTTGAAGCTGTCACTCAACGCCAGGAAAGTGACCCCATTTAAGTTAATGGGAGCGCTTTCATGTCACTGATTAACAGCTTCAAGCAGCCAACCGGAGGCAGCAAACTGCAAACAACGGGAAGACCTTACACATGCGCACCCTGCAGAGCCAGCGTTAGGGATGACCAGCGTTCAATACATCATGTGCAGGGAGATGTATTCAGCTGAAGGGGGGGGGAAAGGGGCAAATGCAATTGAGGGGGTCTTGCATTTAAAACATAGACCGCACAATAATTTAAAGGGACCACGTAGCTATTATATTCACTAAAGTGATTTGGATGGCAAGAGTGTCCCAGCAAGCAAACTCTGTAAGATCCCTGCCTTCGCATTATATATGTACGGCAGGACGGACAATGCCAATGGATGACAAAATAGCTGTGTACTTACCACATTCCAGAACAAGGGGTTGAACACAATGCACAGAAAGGCAAAGACAAACCGACAGTCCGTTAACACCACGTACTGCGACAAGTCGGCCATGGCGGACAGGTTAATCTAGAATAAAGAAACATAACAGCACCCATTCGGTTATCATTTCTCGTGGAGTCACAAAGCACTCTCAAAAATATCACACACAAATAAGAGCAGAAATTGCTCTTTTGGGGTCAGAGGGGGTTTGTGTGTTTGTAGCGGATTGGTTTCTGATGCTACGCGAGGTCATGCCACGGCGGCTCGTATCTTCAGATCCATCATGGAACTCATACCTACCAATGCCAGGATAAGAAGACGCAAAACGTCAAAGAAATGACACTTTAGTCATTTCCAAGTATTGACAACTATTGAAAGATCCAATAATATTACAATAAACTCACCGATATTGGATAAATATAGCAAATCTCGTGAGAATCGCAAAGCTGCCGTTAACTACTTACTTGCTCGACGCTCAAAGCCACGTGAGACACATCCATAATTAAGTGGATTTGTTACTGTATCACTTGGGATTTTCCATAATTACGGTAATTATTACGGTAATTGGAATGAAATAAATGAAAAATATTAGAAATAATACACAAACCATAAACCCCACGATATGTATGTTTCATTAATGCGGCAGAGGAAGGAGTTACAGCTTGTGAAGTAGGTCTTCGGCAATATGATATTACGTCCACGTACAGAGAGATTAAATGCACTGGTGTTTTATTTCAGTGTTTAATTAGTGAAAAGTCACTGGTTCTGCGTTTAACGATATGTTTCACAAATTTCCCACTGACGATTTATTATTATTTTTTATTTTATTTGTTCATCACATCGTCATATTTTTAATCGGATAACGGATGCGTCATTCACGGCAGCGCCAACCCAACGTGACCAGCAGAAGGGGTGCAAATGAGGATCATCTATTAATATTTTAGATAAGATACGGTGAATATAAAGGAAAGGTCATTTTTAGCACTCTCCCCTTTCTCACCCTCTCTACCCCATTCCCTCTAGATTGTAAGCCTGCAAGCCAGGCCTTCTTCATCTAATGTATTGGTTCGGCTTAGTCTGTCAGACCCTTGGAACGTATGTAAGGAGCGCTACGGACATTTTTTGGTCATAGAGTATTACTAATAATAATAATGTATTTTTTCAATGCAGCTCTCACAGGTTTCGGTACAGGTTCTAGGTAGATTTTGTTGTGTATAATTTTAACTAATATCTGTATGGATATATATATATATATATTATATATATAATATATACATTTTGAATAATTACTATTATATTATATCAGATTAATGTATAACTAGAGCTTCTAGGGCACCAATTAATTTATTTCTATGCTATCATTCATGAAATAATATATAAAAGTATTTTAAAATGAATACATAATATAGTATTATATTAATTATATGATATTATTGTATATATACAGTAATACATAATTATATATCTTATGTATTATTTTAAATTATATTATTATATTAAGCATAAGCTCTCATGTTTGCTACTCATTTTTTTGTTTTACATATAATTTTAAATTTATCATATATATGTAAAAGCATATAAATATATAATTTCATTATATGGCAAATTTCAGCCTACAACACACCACCATTTACCTATATAAATTAATATCTTATTATTTATTCATTAAACCGCCAAACATTGGGTGGCTCTCTAGGGACACCAAAGACATGCAGCATTTACCTTTGAATAATCCAAATTACTGAGCCCCCCACAGCAGTCCAACTGTGCAGGAGCTTCAAAATAAGCCAGCCTAGCCTAACCAGTGTCCAAAAATAATACTAAAGAGACGGCCAGGCATGCCTGAGACCGCTGAGCAAAGGTCCCGAGACAGCCGGGCACTGCCTGTCACTCCGCACGCACGGAGACCAGCGGCCAGCTCTCACAGAACCCTCACTTCCGGGTCTGGAGGATGTCAGCCTTAATCTAATTGGCTGAACAGAAAGCCGCGCCTTGATTGGCTTATTGGTGGCGGCTTCTGATTGGCTAGTGATTTACACCCTGAATTTCCATGTGCTGTGGCGTGTCTGTTTGTTTCGGTGAGGGTCGGCTGGCCCCGGAAATTATGAAATTATGTAAAAAGTGTGGGAAAAAAGCATATTGGACACTAATAAAATGAAAACACGAGCATTTAAAAGATAATTATTGTTAATAAATTTTAAAAATTTAGATTGAAAGCCCCTCTATGTTGCCCCAGTAGGGTATATTATTAATGAAAAAAATATATTTATTCAAAAAAAACCTCTCTACTCCCTTAGAAGCAACCTGGCCATTGCCAGAAATTGCTATTTTTGTTAACTCAGATTTAATCAACTGTGCTCTCGCATCTTTCTTGTTCTCTTCTTTCAGTAGGCGGAGGTTTCTGGCGTTGCCGCTCTCTCCCCTTGACCAGAGGGCGGGATTCATGACGTCACAGGAAGCTCTGCTCCTATATTTTGCCCTAAGATAACCTGTGCTACCCAAAAAACATGTGTTACCCAAATGGCTCTATATATCGTTTACTTGAACCTTGACTTGTTTAATTTGAGTCACCTGCATTCAAGCAGGGGGTATCAACCATAACATACCGGGAGCAAAAGCACCAACAAGGGGTCTTATATATATATGATCGCAGCAGTGGGGGGGGGTAGGGAGGTGTCAGGTCCAGACCGTATGGCCCTGAGAATCTGCCCCGGAGACCCTGAGATTGGGGCAAAAACACTGAGAGTTCTTTAGTGTGCTAATTATGGAATTCCATATGGAAACAAAATCAACCATCAGGCTGTTTGGAAATGTTTGCTCGCTCTCTCTCTCGTTCTCCCCTCAGGTGGAAGCGATGCGTTTCCTCCCCATTAAGTTATCTCTCCCCTATTGTTAAGTTGATGCTTGTTGTTGATTGGTTCAGGCTATTTGATCCTGCCACCTTCTGCCACAGACCTCAAATCCACTAAAGGTAAAATATTATATTACTAAAGGTAAAATATTATATATTAATTTACAGTAAATCCTATTTAAATTCAATGCCCCCTATGCTGGATGTCTGTTCCATGCACCAACTTCCCTTTCACTTTGTAATGAATGGACGACGATTTAAAGGGGCAGCCTTTTGTAAGCGGGGTTGTTTTCAGTGCAGCCTGTTAGTCAGATGTCCTCCTCGGGGGTAAATGTCTGTTCATAAATAATAAATAGAGGACGCGGTGTTTCTGAACAGCTGATCATCGCTCTGATCCACTATGTCTGGTTATCCCGGGTGAGGATAAATCACCTCACATCCCTGCGTTTTTAACCTGAGCCCCCGAGGCCCGAGGACATATGGTACTTTGATAACTAATTATCATATTCATGAGCCGCGGCCGCTTATTCTTCCTATAAATACCTCGTTTCAGTAAATAGAAACAGATATTCAACAATTTCGGTGATCTGGAGACTGCAAGTCACTCCTCTACATTGATTTATTATGAAAGATCGATTTAAAATATCTTATATTTTTTATTATTATATTTATTTATTTCATTTTATTATGAAAGATCGATTAAAATATCTTATACATATTATTTTTTTATTATTATTTATTTATTTAATTTTTATTATGAAAGATTCGATTTAAAATATCGTATACATATTATTATTATTTTTATTATTATTATTTTTTTTTTCTTCAATATTTTAATGAAATATTTATATTTTACGAGATTATTTTATGAATATTTTATGACGTTCATATTTTATTTTATCAAAGTGTTTGTTGCAAAAGACGGGGGAAGCGATCTCCTGTTGCACTCTCCACTTCCTGCTTCTCTCATAGCAACTTCCTGCTCAGCCATTTGTATATCAATCCCTGAATAGAAAATTCATTTTTAATTAATATTAAATATTGATTAATTAAATTTGTTACTATTTGAGGGGTTGATTTTGTGCTTTATGGGGTCCCTTTGTTCATTTTTTAAAATATAATGATTGAGACATTTTATTTCTTTAAGGCCTCTTTAACTCCGGGTTTATGTAAACTGGGGAGGGATAAATCACCTGTCTGAGCGTCGCATGTAATGCGAGCACTCTTATGTAATAATGCTTTTAGTTGAGAATTCGTCTTGGCGGACAATTACAACATTTATTATATATCATGTTAATTATCCTAATGGGTTTATAGGCATCGTTAACACTTTTGCAATTTAAAAAAGGGGGAGGGGGCGGGGAGCGAAGAAAATGGCTTGAAAATGATGTTTTTAGAGAGAAAATATAATTATAGGCAGGGTGATTTCAATGTGATGCATGCGCGTGGGAGAGAGGTGATTAACAGGAGGCTAATTAAGGATATTCTTGGACATTAAAGAATTTGCTAAATACTATCTAATGTTTTATTAAAACAAAATAAAAGACAGAGGCGATTTTGTTACCAATGGGAAAAAAATTATCCGACGAGCGTCATCCGATGAAATGGCTCCTCGCAAAGCAATACCCAATGTGATATCACATGTTACGGCATGTGCTGGGGGTAAATATTGCATACGATGCTCACTGACTGTGAAGAATACCTGGACCCAGGCTGCTAAAATACCCTGGATGGTAGATAAGTGGAACAGCCTCCCAGCGGAAGTGGTAGAGGGTAATACAGTGAGGGTATTAAACATGCATGGGATAGACATACGGCTCCTGAATCTAAGACGAGACCAACGGCTGATTAAGGTTTGAGTCTTTACAGCAGGAAAAAACGGGCGACTAGACGGGGGCCGAATGGGGCCGACGGATTCTATGTCGTTTAAGGTCATTCGCCTTTTGGCTTATATATTGCATTTTCTGGCTTCGGTTATGCGCCCCCCACCATGCCCGGATCCAAGCCTTAAACCCCCCCCCCCGTTTCGGGAGTTTCAGGTCGCCCCCATTTTGGCCGGCTTTGGGTCACGGAGGGGAGAGATCGGATCGGGCGTCTTATACATGTTCAGGGGCGATCGCCGGGTATTAATCAAAGGCTTCCCATTTTAAGAATTGTAGCCTCTTTCAGGTCTCGTAATCCCCGCTCCGCCGCTGCTCCATCTGTCTGGGGTTAATGTTTCAGTAACTCTTTTAGCTTTAAAGAGAATAAATGCAAGAAAAAAAATATCTATTTATAGAGATTTACCTGAATCAACCCAAAACATAACCGCCGGTAAACATCTCCCGAAACGCTAGGAACAGCTAATGGAGCCGGAGGAATCCGCACGTTCTTTTCATTTATTATTTTCATTTCATTTCTATCTGCGATTGATTGCTGTCCTCAAAAAGATGGGGCCGCAAATTTAACAAACCTAATATTACTGTTTTTCAATTTAAATTTCCGATTTTTATTGGTAGCAGCAGGCATAAAGCTCCGAAGGCAAATATTAACTAAACACCACCATTCAAAAGTTTGGGGTCACTCGGCTGTTTTCATGGAAAACAAGGACGTTTCTGGCTGTAACATAATTACAAAAAGGGGTTTTCTAATCATCAATTAAACTTAAACTTGGATCAGCGAATACAACGTGCCAATGGGCGAGGACAGGTAGTGAGCGGAGTATTAAAGGGCCAATGGGAGACAGGAGTTGATGGGAGTGGATAAAGGGCCACTTGAAACACAGGAGTTGGATGGGAGCTGCATAAAGGGCCGTTGGAAACACAGGAGTGATGGGAGTGATAAAGGCCAATTGGAAACACAGGAGTGATCGGGCAGTGATAAAGGGCCATTGGAACACATGGGAGTGCATGGGAGTGATAAAGGGCCATTGGAACACAGGAGTGATGGGCAGTGACTAAAAGGGCCATTTGGCGACACAGGAAGTGATGCGGAGTGATAAAGGGCCATGGAACACAGGAGTGATGGAGTGTAAAAGCGAGCCATTGCGAACACAAGAGTGATGGGAGCTGCATAAAGGCGCCATTAGGAACACAGGAGTGATGGGAGTGATAAAGGCGCCATTGGGACACAGGAGTGATGGGAGTGATAAAGGGCCATTGGGACACAGGAGTGATGGTTATTTGATCACTGCTTTTAGAATGAATAGCCGAGGGGGTCCCCAACCAAAATATGCGTCAGTTTTGGAGAGTACGTCTTCTGTTTCAGGTGGATATTAACCCTTCAGTCGGTGGATTCTTCTTAGTCTGCTTATCTGTTTATGTAATTCTAATAATTATTTTATTCTACATAATAAAATCAACAAAGCCGAGGGAGCTCGGCGTAACGCTTTCAGCCTACGGGAAGCAAAGCGGCAGATGAACCGTTCCAGACAGAGGATTCATATTTTATGTATTGTGTTTGGAACAGGAAACGGAAATGTTACAACTTTACAAATCATTAATAGCTTCTTTTCAGCCAAAAGGTGGAAAGCGGCCTTCAGAAGTTAAAGAAATAGAGAGGCATCGGTTAAAATCCTTTAATTTGCCTGCAAACCTCTGTAAGAGCTCAAAATGTAATTTTTTCATTAATTACCCTAATCTACTCCTATCCTAGGGTCGTTATTTTGGCTTCGGATGATGTAAAAATCCATCAAAATTCAAATACGTTAAAAGGTCATATGATACAAGCGTTAATAGTTTACTTTTTGCCTCTGATTTAACTCTTTTGGCTCCAGAGTGTTTGGGGTTGCTAAAATGGCACGGGCAGGGTGCTTAGGGGGGGTTGGTAAACTATTTGGTGGCAAAGATGGAACAGGGAGGCTGTTTGTGGGTAAAAGATGGCACCGACGGGCTGCTTGGGGGAGCATATGGCTGTTTGGGGGCCACTGACGTGATATTTGGGAGCAGAGATGGCACTGACAAGCTGTTTTGGGGCCCTTAAAATTGTTGTTGCGAGATACACTTATCTCTTTACATAAACCTATGTTTATCGCACATCACGCACCGCATGATACCTATGTCATGTATGTAACAGTGAATATGCGGCACAATTTGTTTTTCGCCGAACTGCCACGGGTTTTACGGCATATCTGCATGTACCGTACATTACCCCGTAATCATCATGATGCGAAAACATCCGCGGCGCGTCTGAATGCGCAGGATCTTTAAGCTTTTCGGTATCCTAGATACAAAGCAATCGAGAGTGCGGTGACAGCCGTAATCTACCCCTATCCAAGAGCCGTTATCTTGGCTTCGGCTGATGTAAGAATCCGTCAAAAGGTGAAAGGTCATGTGATACAAGGATTAATAGTTTACTTTTTTGTTAACCCTTTTGGCTCTAAAGTACATGGCTACTTTTAAACCCCGTAAATTCCGTAACTGCTCTTAAACCACCCGGCGCAGCTAGGGTTAATCCGGAAAATAACAGCGGATTGTTATTTTTCTTTAAATTACCCCCGGCGACGGCTGAAAAAGAAAGACGTCGGCGATGAACGGAGTCCAAATGAATAAAATGATATCGTCAGTAGAAGACGGCGATTCTGCGTTCGTTGGTAGCGTGACGTCATGTGACGTCATGTGATTTTATATCACCTATACCGGCCATAGCAAGTTTATAAAAAAAAATAAAAAAAGATGTTACTTTTTAATGAATTTGCTTTCATGCAGAGCAGTTACTGAAATATTGATCCCGGGCAGCTGTGGTTTGGATGAAACGGGGATTAGGAGACCTGAGAGAGGCTGCGTTTCATAAACATGCGGAGATCGGCCGGTTAGATAGCCGTCCACAACAACACAGCGTGACCTTAGGGCACACAAGGTGTGCGATGACCCCAAGGGACTTACCTGTTACAGAAATGGTTAATGATTTTATGGCAGGTACTCTGCACCATCATATCCACTTTAATGCATAGAATAGATCTCCAGGAGAAAGGGGCCAATTGCCACCTGGACTGGCCCAAAAGTCCTCACAAAGGGCCAGTCCAGGCTGGAACGGTACTTTGTGAAGACTTGTGGATCGGTCCGGTACGCAGTGGGGCCATGTAACACGATATTACGTGACCCCCGACGTAAAATCAAGGCCAGAAAGAAAGCTGGGGATGAGGTAAGGGGTGGGAGGGAGCGTAGCATGAGTATGTATGTGTGTATGTGTGTATGTATGTGTGTTAGTATGAATGTGTAGGCGCGTGTATAATCATGAATGTGTACGTGTAAGTATGTGTTGCCATGAGTGTGAATGTCTGTATGTGTATGCATGAATGTGAAAGTGTGTGTTAGCATGACTTTGTATGTGTAAGAGTGTGTGAGAAGGAGTGTGTGTTATTAAGTGTATGTAAATGTATGTGTTCGAATGAGTGTGTAAGTGTGTGTGAACGTGTGTAAGAATGTGTGCTAGCATGAGTGTGTGTTAGAATGAGTGTGTAAGTATACGTGTTCGAATGAGTATGTGTTTGTGAATGTGTGTAAGAATGTGTGTTAGCATGAGTGTGTGTTAGAATGAGTGTGTGTTAGAATGAGTGTGTAAGCATACCTGTTTGAATAGTATTGAGTATGTGTTGAGTATGTGTTTGTGAGCATGTGTGTTAGCGTGAGATTGAAGAATGTAAATGTAATCCTTTAATATGCGGCAAACTGTCCTTTTAATTGCTGTAGGAGTCTGTGGCTCTATCATGGATCTCCGGGCCCCCAATACTCTCCCCAGCTGACAATATGGCGATCTTCCAAACCTCGAAGCATCTGTCTCCGAGTTACTCTTTTTCTATCACCCTGCTTTGAGATTTCACGCCTAGACAGGAATAAAACATTTGTATGCATGCGCCGTCGCCGCTCAGAGCCTTACGAGCGCCACTTATATATATTTTCCACCTGTTCCCGGTGTCATAGAAATGGGTGCAATCCGAGCAAATGAAGTGAAAAAAAAAACAGCGCGCGAGCCTCTAATGCCGATGTCAGCGGCTGCGATTTCTGCATTAAACAGCTGTTTATCCAGACAGCGGAAGACACAACGTGAGCTCAACGGAGGTTACATCAGATTTATAGCATTTTATGTGCGTTCGCCTGCGGGGCTGATGCAACGCCTGACCGCGCCGGACTTCACCCGCTGCCTCTCTTGGGGTATTAAAGAAAACCCTGATACGGTTCCTGAGAAAAATGGAGTGGTGTAACTACTGGGGTCAGAGGGGTCGCAACTGAGATGGGTTCTGCCTCTCTAATGGGCTCGGGCAACCCCGGAGACCATTTGTCTGCCCTTTCCCTGCATGCCAAGGGACTGCAGCTTACCCGTCTGGCGTAAAGTGACCCCGCAGCATTCCTGCTTTCTCAGCGCCAGTTCTGGCACTGAAAAACTGCTTGGGTCCCTGGCAAGCGTTTTTTGGGGCAAAGATGGCACCAGCAGGCTGTTTGGGCTCCGAGATGGCACAGGCAGACTATTTGGGGTCAAAGATACCAGATGCAGGCTATTTGGGGGCACTGACAAGCTGTTAGGTGGCAAAGATGGCCCTGACATGCTATTTGGGAGCAAAGATGACACAGACAAAAGTGGCACTCACGATTTTTGAGGGCAAACGTGAGTTGGGGTACCCTGTGGTTTCTAGTTACACCCCTAACTTGGTCACCTGCTGTAAACTGTCTGTACCTTTAATGAGCGATGTCTGATTTCCAGCGTAATTGAAGAGCAGCCGAGGCGGCTCGTTCAGAGGCTCACGTTGGAGCCGAAGTGCTTCCAGGTCAATGTGTACCAGACCCTCACGAAGTCACTCACATCGGACTTACCGTGTCATTATTTGACACATGCAATGTTCTAGTCAGTGCCACAACCGCTCAATCATAGCTCAGGCTAAGTGCCGTTTCTTTGCGACGGACGGAATTCTCACATACGAGGGAAAGCGGGGCTTTTGAGGCTCGGGACACGTGTGTTCCTCGGAAGCTGCAACTTGCTTGCTTCCAAAAGGATCAGTAACTCAACGTCTACAGGGTTTTTTTTGTCTCTTTTTGATTAATAAATAATAAAGTAAGGTTAAAAGAAAAGCGTGTTTTTATTCTATAGGTTATGGTAAATATTTGCACTTGGCGACCTGTTATATTTGGCCTCTACCATCTCTCGCCAAATGGCCATAAGTCCCTCTTTATGGAATCCCACATACACACACGCTGACACCAAATACTAACACACACACTTGTGCTAACACTATACACCAACACATACTCTAATACTCACATATATGCTCTTCACCCATGCAGTAACACAGACACACTCTAATACACTTATATACACACTCACTCACTCACTCACACTCTCTCTCATGCAGTTCATGATTTTTCTACCTGGTCGCTAAATTACCAACCTATGAACCTTCACATGGTCAGGTCTCGGAGGTCCTTCTGATTAACACAACTTTGTACACCTATCATTGAATTATAATTACCCCCCGTGGGTATCACTGAATTCCAGCTCCTTGTGTTTACAGCTGAATTATCCGCCCCGCGTCTCCTCGAATGATTACCTGCTCAATTCAGTGCGTTATAATATGAGATTTCATAGTGTAGGAGACCTTGAAATGGGTAATTTTTTTAAAAACGTGTTGTTATGGAAACAATGTGTGTTCTTGTTTTCCTAGAATTCCTAGTCTTTATGAATTCCTTTTTTTTTTTTTAACTCATTCATTATTCCAAGCCTTTAGAGAGAGGAGAGAAAAAACTCAAAGAGTTGAGAGTTGCAATAGTCCAAACGGGCATTAATTTGTATTAATTTA
>VKOC01023084.1:0-16589 GCA_009364415.1 Spea multiplicata
TGAACAGATTTCCACACAATGGTTTGTATTGGCCCCACATATATTTATATAATGCTATCATATCCCCTCTGAGGCGACGTTTTTCCAAACTAAACAGATTTCAATTAGTTAAATCTTTCTTCATAACTATAGTGCTCCATTCCTTTTATTAATTTTGTAGCCCGCCTCTGCACCCTTTCTTGTGCTATGATATCCTTCTTTGGAATAGGTGCCCAAAATTGCACAGCATACTCAAGGTGCGGCCTTACCATTGATTTATACAGAGGCAAAATTATATCTTTATCCCGCGACTTGATGCCCCTTTTTATACATTAGCAACCGCAGACTGACATTGCACATTGTTGCCTAGTTTGTTGTCTATAACAATTCCCAAATCTTTCTCATTTGTCGTTATCCATAATTCACTACCGTTTAGGGTGTAGGTTGCTTGTGCGTTCCGTACCCTGAAGTGCATAACTTTACATTTATCTACATTGAATGTTATCTGCCATTTGTGTGCCCAGTCCCCCAGTCTATCTAGATCCCTCTGCAGCACAGTAATATCCTGCTCGCGCTGTATTACTTTACCTAGTTTAGTGTCATCTGCAAACACAGAAACATGACTTACAATGCCTACTGCCAGGTCATTTATAAATATGTTGAATAAAACTGGTCCCAGAACAGGGGACACACCACTTACCACTTTTGTCCAGCTTGAAAAGTTACCATTTATAACAACTCTCTGTGCTCTATCTCTAAGCCAATGTTCTACCCAAGAACAAGAATTTGCATCTAGACCAATTTCCTTCAGTTTGAATACTAACCTATTGTGTGGAACTGTGTCAAACGCCTTTGCAGTGGATGTAGATTACATCCACTGCAACACCCTGATCTACACTTCTACTTACTTCTTCGTAGAATGCAATTAAATTAGTTTGACAGGACCCATGTTTCATAAAACCATGCTGATTTTTGCTATTAATACTGTTCTTCCCAATGAATTCCTGAATATTATCCCTAAACAGCCCTTCAAATACTTTCCCATCTACAGAAGTTAAGCTCACAGGTCTACAATTTCCGGGCACAGAGTTTGAACCCTTTTTAAATATAGGAACCACATCTGCCTTCCTCCAATCCTCTGGTACAATTCCCGAAAGAAAACAATCCCGAATGATTAGAAACAGAGGTTCGCTTATTTCCTGACTCAGCTCCTTAAGTACTCGTGGGTGAATACCGTCAGGCCCCGGAGCTTTGTTGACTTTATCTTTCTTTAGTTGCTGCGGCACCTTGTCCTGAGTCATCCAATCACAGTTTCATATATACTGAGGAAAAATAGTTATTTAAAGTTTCTGCTTTTTCCTGGTCCTCCTTAACCAAAACTCCCATCTATGTTTTTAATGAATCTACATTTTCATTTTTTATTTTTTTTTAGTTTATGTACAATTTTTTTGGGGTTAGTTTTACCCTCTCATTTTCTAGTTTAGCCCATCTAATCACCTTTTTGGATGCCTCTGATTCGTCTGATTTAAATGCTGTAAAAGCCATCTTCTTATTTTTAATTTTCTGGTTAACTTCCCCATTAAGCCACATTGGTTTCAATTTGTTTCTTTTATATTTATTTCCTAGTGGCACATACTGAGAAGTGTACCTTGCTAATATTTCTTTGAAAATACTCCGTTTTCCCTCAGTGTTTTTATCCCTAAAGAGTTTACGCCTGTCATTATGAATGACTATTATTCTGTGTTAAATTCAGCAGATTAGGTGGAACAGCACCTTTAGGACGCAAAACATTTTCTTAATGGTTTCTTCAGTGTGGATGTCTATCAAATAATAAAAACTTTTGTAAACATTTAAACATTGCTTTGAGTCACATCATGCACATTACCAGGTTACCGGGCAATTGGGTGCCCCTACTTATACAGTATATACATTCAATTTGCCAAAATTTCTTGAATGCATATAACACACTGGCATAATGGAACCCCCCACAGCCCCTGTATTGTGGAGGGCCCTATCACAGGGTGCAGAACAAACACTGCTAGCCATTATATTATAAGACGACCCTGATTATAAGACGACCCCCCCAAAAGCTGATTATTAACTTAGGAAAAAAAGAAAAAGCCTGAATATAAGATGACCCCAAAGGAAAAAAGTTTTACCAGTAAATGTTAATTCATGTAAACTATTTTTTTAATAAAAGCTATGATTGAGAAAAATATATATATTTTTTTTATTTCCTTGTATTTTCCAACCTGTCCCCCAGTTATGCACATCTGCCCCCAGGCTTGCCACTCCAATATGGCACTGTGGCCCATGATATGCCTTTAACCCTCTATATGCCACTGTGCCCCATGGTATGCCTTTTGACCCCCTATGTGCCACTCTGCCTCCAGAAATGCCTTATACCCCTATATCCCATTCTGGCATTTAGGGGTTAAAAGGCATATTATGGGGCAGAATGGCATATAGGGAGGTATAAGGCATTTCAGGAGGCAGAGTGCTCTATTAAATGCCCCCTTAACGCCACTCTGCCAGAGTGGCATATAGAGGTATAAGGCATTCCAGAAATGCCCCCATTTAACACACACACACTTACTTACTTACCGGTGCTTCCAACTTCCTGCTGTATTTTGCCGGGGCAGCGGGTTGACGTCTCCTTCCGCTACAGCCGGAAGGAGGTGGAGTTGGCAGCGGGGGTTTGTCTGCGTCCGACGCGCAGACCTTCTCCGGCTGTCAGAGATCAGAGTTCCCCGCACCGGAAGGTGAGACCAACCTTTTGTGTTCTATTTGGTCAGAAGTGGTTTTCACCTTGAAACTCTCTCATGACACCATTTTTTGCTGATTTTTTTATACCTTTTGGTCTACTTCACTTTGCAAAGCAGGTTCTATTAAATTGATTCAACAGGGCTTACAGTAATCATGTCCTGGCATGTGTAGTGAAATTGAACCCAATTATGAATTATATTTAGTAACTAAGGGGGCAATTACATTTTCACATAGACCATGGAAGGGTTTTTTTCATTCTATAAAAACTGTATTTTATGTTTTTAACTTTTATTAAAATGAGTTTGATTAGTGTGATAAATATACAAAAAGAAGAAATCAGGAGGGGGGAAATAAAAATACTTTTTTGCGGTGCAGTACTGTATCCTTTTTTGGGAGTATTTTGAAATGGAGGACTTTTAAACTACCCTGATTGTGACATGTAAACCAATCTCGAGAAGGAAATTTGGTATTGAAAGGCTGTGTAAAAGTCATTCTAGTGAAATACCCTAGGTTGCCTACTTATATAGACTACTTCAAAACTATATAGACCTGCTGCTTGTAATATTTGCCCTGATGTTTCCATCTGATGAAGAGACCACTAAGGTCCAGAAATCTAAAAGGACTGTAAATCCTTATCTACAAAATAATAATAATAATAATAATAATCTACATTGACCTTATAAAAGGTATCAATTGTATTTATCACTGTTGTTTTGCAAAGAAAGAATTCTAGGCATATTAATTACTTCCAATTCAATGTATAATTTTCTTTAATTGATTTAGCTGTGTTTAAAATATTATTTGCAAATATATGAAAAATCCGGCTGTGAATCAGTTGGGAAGCAAGTGAAACGTGAATTTAAAAGAATGTCAGCGTACCAATGATAATTTTGTTAACCAGGGCTTAATTCTAACAGATCCTTAGAAAAATTCTGTCTGTTCCAAAGAATTTTTTGAACACTTCTTATGTAGCATTTGAAGTCATTTAAAGTTGGTAAACCACAACAGCTCTTTAAAAAATAATGTAATGTGTATGCGTCCTACAAAGACATATAATAGGTTTAAGCATTTCTGTGATTACTCATTTTGATTCCATTTTAATTTGTATCCAGGAAACTGGTGTAGCTTCTCCTGTAATCCTGCGACTGGATCCCAAAGGCTATTATGCGTACTGGACATTTCAGAGCAAGGTAAGCAAACCATGAAAGAAGACCATAAAAACCCACTTTTATTTTCTCAATCAATAAAGCCAATAGCATTCACCCTTACTTCCTTAAACAAAAAAACAAAACAAGTATCTAAAAAAATAAAGTTCATAGTAACACTAAATCCCCCAAAAATGCTAAGCAGCCTGAATAAAGACAGGATAGGTCCATCTTCTGAACCCTTTGGGTCCCAAGAGATTAACCTCTACTGGGTGCCATAAATGCCAGGACACAAGCCTGCTAAACAAAGTAAATTGCATGTGGGTTCATGTTATTTGTTCATTTTGATATTTACTGTTCCTTTTCTTCATTGCAATATTGCCACATAACTTGTTAAATAAAATGGTTTAACAATCTAATATATACAGTATATAATAGCTTTGTAACCGTGGGAATTGTCGATCATGCTGGACATGGCTTAAAGTAAGGTCCATCAAAGGCACTCAGATTGGTCACTGTCCAACCCAGAATTTAATTTCCCACAATGACGTGTCTCTGTTGTCCTCCCTATGTCTGCTGGCCACTCCCCCCCCAGCCTCCCCACGGTCCTTTCCAGCAGCCCCTTCCCGCCCCGTCTGCTGTTACCAGCCCACTCCAGTATCCCTCTTTTTTACACATGCCCCCTTTTTTACACAGACAGGGCTATATCACTGAGGGTGTTTTACGAGAGACAGCCTGATGTCCCCACTGCCACCTGGAGACAACATTTGTGTTCCAGATCTGTCAATTCTGTATTCTCTTATAAAATGGTCTAAATATTTGATCAGTAGTTGGCCTACTTTGCTGGTAGGTTTTCTTTTCAATTTGGAAATATTACAGCATGGTTAAGAAACAACGCATAAACAGGAACAGGGCAGTTAACCACAATTTCTACCATCACTTCCTGTTAGCCTCTCCCCAAGCTGATTTCCTAGCCCAAGTTGCCAGTTTTGTTCAGATACTTAAGTTGTTAAAATGTGTCAATGGATCAGTATGAACTGTTCATACAGAAAGGCCCATACAAATTCCATAAGGGTTATGTATAATGAGCAGTTCTGGTGTAACATTTTTAGTGTAAGTTTATCACCATCGTAACAACTTCAATGATCTAATCAGCAAGATGTAACCAGAATTGCTTTTTAAATATGTTTATTGTCATACTACATACAATTCTTTTCAGTGACATATCAAAGTGTGCTCTATCAAGTCTCTATCTCTATCAAATGGGATGGGGAAGAACTTTACACACAATGGGGCAGATGTGACCGTACATAATAACTGGAACAATTATAACTTCAAATTCAAGAGACATTTTTACACTATTAATTCCTAGGCTACTTTCCAGTGACAGTCGTTATAGTCTCCTGCTCCCATAACCACTTCCTCTTTCTTTGATGAGAACAAGAAAATTAACAGGGATGGGAATAAATGCCAAAAACAATAGTCCAAAATAAATAAAGGCTCCAGGCACTCAAGGGTTCCAGCTCAGGCAGATTTATTGAAGGACAACAGCCACAACGTTTCGACCTCACGATGAGGTCTTTAACAAGTCCAATCAAGTCCAATCATGATAAAGATCAAACAACGGAACTGCAATCCAAACATCTGAATTGTACATTTGATTCCATCCTTCCAATAACGTGGAATGATTGAACACCCTGAGCACAAATACTCCAACCATAATTGATTATGCTGAAAAACAAGAACAAATAAACACTAAATATAGCAATAAACACTAAATATAGTACTTATATCAATTCTCATTAGCCAACAAACTGAGACAAACAGTACAGAATCAGAAAACAGTACAATAAAATATATAACAACCACAATAAGTCAAATATACACTCACTCAAAGAACCCAGGGATAAGGGAAGAGAGGGAAAATATTTGCTTCCTGTCATTACTAAAATTAAGATTATAAGTACACTAAAGCTAGCATAATCTTCAATTTTATCACATGACAGGAGGCTTCATATTTACTGTTTTAACACTCAAAAATTAAAGCAAAAGACACATTGGCCCCAGGTCGAAAATAAAACCTTCCCTAGACCAATTAGCTGAAAGATAAAATGTCAGATAAAGGCTAAAAAGGCCTGAGAGGCAGCAGCGCCTCTTACCAAATGAGCACTGAATGATTCCTCCACCCCGGCCAAAGACAAGATCCATCTAACCTATCTGGCCAGGGCTGTTGTAGTCACTGGCTTGAAAGGCTTGACATAGGACACCAACAACTGTCCAGGCCTGGAAAATCTTAAAGACGATGTCACTTCCACGTACCTGCGTAAAGTGGTAGCCACGCAGAGCTTAGGGGACTCCCGGAAAAAGGGATAAGAGATGGACGTAAAATCGCACAATGAGAAAACTTAGAGGTAAAACCCTCGGGAGTAAAGGAAAAACCATCAACATCAAAGCTCTGAAATCAGACACTCTCCTAAACAACACTAAACACAATAGCAAGGTCAACTTAGCCAAAAGACAACATATCATTATTCGGCCAGTTCCTAATAAAAAGAAGCACCTCATCAACGTTCCAAAGACGAGAAAATGTGGGGGTTGGCAGCCTCGCCAATTTAATGCCCATCAAAAGCCTACACACTTAAGGGTGCTGCCCAACTGGAGCACCCTGAAAAGAAACATGCGCCACCGAAATACCTACTGAAAAACAAAACCAGAGAAAATTCACTATTGCTGATATAGGAGCCTTAAGACCGAGATCGTGTGCCATACACCAGCCACTCCAGTAATTATATTTGAAGAAGACAGACTCGTCAAGTCCAATCATTGGCATCCCTCCAATGATGTGAAAATCAGTCTGCCGTGAGGATGGTCTCTCCTGGAAGATATCCGTCTTTAGAGTAATATTGTGACGAAAACAAAACTGAAAGATGTCTTTGGTAACTATAGACAGAACGCGAGAAATGTGCAACACATGTACTGCACCGCTGACACATTGTCCATGCGCAGCAGGATACAAGAATTAGACATGCCTCTCACCAGGCTCTGTATGTCGAAGGATCTTGCTATTAACTCCAGCCAGTTGATGTGTAATCCTTCCTCCGCCGCCGACCATGGGCCCCCGGTGGCTGAACCTGTGCAAGGTGCGCCCCAGCCCCAAAGGCTCGCGTCTTAATTTCACAACAGAATCTGGAACTGGACCAAAAATAGCTGTGCCATTCCATGGCTCCATATGCCGGATCCACCAGTGCAGCTCCATCCTCACCTCCTCGGTAAGAGGGACCAAGCTGGTCATAGAAAGGTCGCTGAGGAAGAAGGCCTTCAACCATTGCATGGCCCAATAATGGAGTGGGCCTGGAAAGATTGCTTGAATTGTTGTGATCTTCACCTGTGGTAGGCAGGGAGTACGTAGAGTGGAGTCAATCTTGAACCTCAAAAATTGAACCACACGGGCGGGCATCGACGCCAACTTGTCGCAATTGACCACGAAGCTCTAAGATTCTAGTAACCACATTACATATATTGTTTGTAACCGTAGCCTGGGCACCCCTTCACAAAAAAAAATAAGTCGTCTAAGTACACTATACACCTGTAACGTTTTCCCCTCAGGTGTGCCATCACTGGCTTCAGCAGTTTAGTGAAGCATCCCGGTGCGGAGCTCAGGCCGAACAGGAGACAGGTGAATTGACACAGACGGCCCTTCCAAATCGGCGACAATCTTGGGCTATAAGAACCAGCAGGTAAGCATCTTAAGTCCAGTCTTGTGAACCAATCGCCTCTCTGTAGACAATCCTGTAGCAGGTAGATACCCTCCATCTTGAAGTGTCTGTATACTACGAATGCATTGAGTTGACGTAAATCGATGTCCAGTTCAAACTCCCTTGACTTCTGCACCAGAAGCCCACTGGACTGCACCGTTGTCAAAAAGGCTTTGTATTTCCGCGTCTATAAGACGTTGATGATCGTCTGATACGACTATCGGCTGGGATCTTGTCGACTGCACTGGTTCTGAAAGGAAGTCTATCACAGAACCCTGCACGGTTTAAAGCACCCAAGCATCTGAAGTAAGGTTGGACTAAGCCTTCCAGCTTCAATTTGATGAGAACAACAAGGAGAAGAGAGACCTACCTGTATGTCCTTCCATGCCCTCAGGTTCCTCTTCCCCTAGAAGTACCACATAGTTCCACTGCCTGCAACTCCCGGGAAGAAAACCAGAGGCTGTCCATATCTGGGGACTGAGGGCCAAAAACATCTGGCAGCATGACCCCTCTGCCATTCAGCCCTGCCAAAAACCCCATTGGTAGTGGGCTGTCAAAACCCTTTGGAGCGAGACCTGAGCCTTATTAAGCGTTGTGTAGAGATACAAGTGCTTTTGAAGTTCTTTCAGAAAAGAAAGGGGAGAAACAAGAAAACAATGGGAAAAACAAAACAAGATAAATACTGTCGCTCCCTACCCAGGTAAAGGGGAATACACAGCAATATAGGCAGAATAATATCAAGCATATACAATACCAAGACAATATAAATGACCACAGGAGCCCAAAACTATGACCTGTAGCTGTCAGGAGCAGCAAAGAAAGAGGACGTGGTTATGGGAGCAGGAGCCTATATAGACTGTCAATGTTTTGTGATTGGTTGATGTGTTAACGCTTTGTTTGCTGCTGTTTGGAGTTAGTAATAAGAGATGTAGCAGAATATGAAGCCTTCTGTCATGTGATAGAATTAATAAGTTTAACTGCAAAAAGGCGATTAAAATGGCTGAAGCGGAAAATGAGAAACTACTGCATTTGCTCGATTATAAGACAAGGTTTTTCCAGAGCAAATGCTCTGAAAAATACCCCTCGTCTTATAATCAGGGTCGTCTTATAATCGAGCAAATACGGTAATTGCCAAGGAGAGTAAAACCAATCTCAAGAACTTTTTAAGTATGTAAATGGAAAAAAGTTAAATAACATTGGTCCTTTATTATCTGAAACCGAAAACTTGCTTAGTGAGGACAGAGAGAAAGCCGACATCTTAAATACTTTTTTTCCTTCTGTTTATACCAAGGAAGAACCAATGATGGAGCCCCTGCTGGCTAATATTAAGGAACCATTAGAGCAAAAATGGGATTGGCTAACGCAAGAAAAAGTGCTTAAGCAATTAAATACTGTTAAGGTAGACAAGGCCCCTGGACCGGATGGTATACACAGAAGGGTACTTAAGGAGCTAAGCCTAATTCTGGCCCAAACATTATTACTGATCTTTAGGGATTCTTTCAGCTCGGACATAGGTCCATTAGATTGGTGCAAGGCAGATGTTGTGCCCGTATTTGAAAAGGGATCAAATCAACTGCATAAAAGGCTACTCTACAAATTAACAGAAATAGGCTTAGGGGCAAATGTCTGTATTTGGATTGGAAATTGGCTAAACGATAGAATGCAGAGGGTTGTTGTGAATGGATGTTTCTCAGACTGTACACAGGTATTAAGTGGAGTGCCTCAGGGGTCTGCTTTGGGACCTCTTCTTTTTAATTAATTTATAAATGATCTCCCAAGCTGCATTGAGAGCCATGTCACATTTTTTGCAGGGTAATTCAGACTAATCTTTGCAGAAGGACTTAGACAAAGTTGGGGACTGGGCGTGCAAGTGGCAGATGAGGTTCAACATAGACAAAATGCAAAGTTATGCATTATGGTAAAAATAATATAAATGCAACCTATACTATGAATGGAATATCCTTGTGGAAAACTGCCAATGAGAAGGACTTAGGAATAATGGCAGACAATAGACCTGACAACAGTGCGCAATGCCAGCAAGCAGCTGCAAGGGGCAATAAGGTTTTGGCATGCATAAAAAGAGGTATTGATTCACAGGTGGAAGATATAATCTTGCCTCTTTACAGGTCAATGGTAAGCCCTCACCTTGCGGTACAGTTCTGGGCACCGGTCCTTAAAAAGGACATTATGGAATTAGAAAAAGTGCAAAGGAGGGCTACAAAATTGGGAGATACTAGTTATGAAGAGACTAAAAAAGTTAAGATTATATACACTGGAAAAAAGTGTCTTAGAGGGGATATGATAACATTATATAAATATACGCAGGGCCAATATAAAGAGCTCTTCAGTGACCTGTTCTTTAATAGAAATGTACAAAGAACAAGAGGTCACCCTCTGAGACTGGAAGAGCGGAGATTTCATAGACGCCAAAAGGAAGTAAGGACAATAAAAGTATGGAATTCCAAGGGAGGTGGTGTTATCAAGTACATTGATAGCCCTGAATGCCCAGATCCCTTTTGAAAGCGATCTGGTCATTCAGGGCTATAAATAGATATTTTAGCGCTTCTTGATCCAAGGAGAAATCCAATTTCCTTTTGGAGTCAAGAAGGAATTTTTCCTCCACTGTTTGCAGTGTTTTTTCCTGCAAAATGATCTGACAACTAACCAATCTCCCATCTTGATCTGATGTCTGTCTTCATCAGGAGTTGAAAGAGACTCTTTAATGCTTATTTATATTAATTTATTTTCTGTATCAAGTCCTCTTCGAAGATTATAGTACATTTCAGATAAACACACACACACATATATATATACCGTATTGGCTCGAATATAGGCCGCACCCAAATATAGGCCGCACCCTAAAAGTTAGGTGCTTTTTTAAAGAAAAACATTTCCGCCCCCGATATATGCTGCCACTCTGTCCCGAAGATGTGCCCCCCCGAGATATGCTGCCACTCTGTCCCCCGAGATATGCTGCCTACTCTGCCCCAAGATGTGCCCCCCCGAGATATGCTGCCACTCTGTCCCCAAGATGACCCCCCCCCGCCAGACTTACTGGTGCAGACTCCACAGGATCTTGCGGGGCCGGCGGGGGACATCTACGCATAACGTGTATTCAACTTCCGGTGCCGACACTTCCGGGAGATTGTTAACGTATATCGCGCAGGCGTTCACCGGCACTGGCGATGCGAGCATAAACAACCTCCCTGCCGGCACGTCTGCACGATGAGCTTTAACAATCTCCCTTGCCGGGACCCCCACCCCTGTGGGAATTCCCGGCAAGGGATATTGTTAAAGCACAACAAGCAGACGTGCCGGAGTTTGCCGGTGAACATCTGCACGATGCGCTTAGATAACCTCCCGTGCCGCCACTCCCCCGTGGGAAGTGCTGGCAGGGAGGCTGTCTGAGCTATCAGAGAGTAGGATGCAGGTCCCCTGCACCGCTGCGGGGGATCTGTATCCTAACCCCGCTGCCTGCCCGGAACTGCATGTCCCAGGCGTCGGGCGCTAGACCCCCGAATATAGGCCACACCCCCACTGTGAAGAGTTAAAGTGGGGGGGGAAAGTGCGTCCTATATTATATATATATATATGTCTGGAGTGGAGTAAAGCACACCAGCATTGGACTCTAGAGCACTGGAAGTCTGATGGACAAATCTGGGTTTGGCGGATGCCTGGAAAGCGCTACCTACCAGACTGCATAGTTCCTGCTGCAAAGTTTGGTGGATGGATAATTGTCTGGGTTTGGGTTAGGCTTGGTTCCAGTAAATGTTAATGTTTTCCCACAAATACATTTTAGACAATTGTATGCTTCCAACTTTATCCACATACTTTTCATCATATAGTGCACTACTTCCAAGTTTTTAATTCCCAATATCCTGACATCCAGGAATGGCACTTATCCAGACCCTACTTTTCACTCAATTTAAAAAAATTGTTTCATCTCTGCGATTAGGTCCAATCTTGAGTTTTATTAACCTAATTACCAGATTTTCCCTACTTTCCAAATGCCTTTTTCTTATCTTTGACTGGAAACTTCCGTCATTACTTGCAAGCCCAAAGTTTTCTTCTAATCTTTAGGATCTTGTACATTTGCTACAACCTGCCTTACCACTCCTTATCCTCATACCTGGGAACTTCTGAGCTCCGACTACCCAGAGACTTCCCTTGCGGGACATAGCCAGGATTGCCCACTGACGTCACGGGAAACACGGGGAAATGGGTGGGGAGCGGAACGCGTCAGGATCCTGCTCCCGTAAATTGTAAAACACAGTGTCCTTTTTATTTGTCTAGGAGATCGAATTTGTGGATTTGACCAGCATAAGGGATACAAGATTTGGAAAACATGCTAAAATACCAAAGGTAAAGTAAAACCGTAATCTAGTGGAGAGCTACTGTATCCCTTGTCGTTTGTCTGTCCCTATTCAGGCAAATCAGTTATTTTTAAAGCTACCTTTCTTATAGCACACACAAAAGATTACCTAAATAGGTAAGCGCTTAATATGTATTATTAATATATATATTAATCTGACTTGAACGTTGTTAGGGACCTAGTAAAACACATATCTTGTGTTGCTGAGGTTGCTGTCTTGAGTTGTTTATTTCTTTTTCTTAATTTAATTGGGATCTAACTTATTGATGGGCGTCCGGGGTTCTGCTAGGATGGTGTTACTATAATGCATCTGGGCATGGAAATTTGATAGATAATGCAACTAGATGGTCACTGAGCCAACGTTTTATTTGCAATAATTGACCTTGGTAACATGCAAATAGATGTGTAATATTGTATGTGTGTTATTGTATATGAGCTTTTCTGTGAAATAATCCAACCTCTCCAGGTTTGACCCAGAGTCTCCAGGTGAAATGCTGCTTCTCCGGGTCACCTTCCTCTTTCTTTCAGCAGAGGCTGATGTTTACACACACTGACTCCCCGTCCTACTCTCAGGGAACCTAAGCAGCTTGGGTCTAGCCCCACCAATAGTGCAGCCCACTCACAACAAGATCCCCCTTCATGAGCAGCCACCTTGCGTCACCTTTTCCTGAAGTATCTTGTGCTTGTGTTTCATGGTGACAGGCATGTTTGCAAAAAAGTTGCAGGTGGTTTATCGATTGTAGGACATCTTTGTTTGGTAGTTTATTTACGCTTGCAGGGCTTTATAAAAATCCTGTTAATCTGAACCTTAATACTCTCAAATCTTGTGTTTGTATGAAGCGTTTGCCAATATTTGCATAGTAGGATGTGATTACAGGTGTGATTTGCACAGCAAAGGCTACTAGGGAAATTCATAGCAAAACATTTAGAGCAGCTGCATCTTATCCAAGAGTGGGCTTAGGGTTCAGATACACACAGAGTTAGGACATTGATAAACCTATGATATGCGAAGGACCTGGTGATGAAGAAGATCCTACATAATACATAATTGTATTATATTTCAATGCTGTCAGTAAAAGAGAGGGGCACAAAAATACCTCTTCAACAATCCCCCCTGTTCTGTAATGCTTCGTGTGACAGCAGTTCTGGATTACTAACCTGGCAACCCAACGGATCAGTGCCAGATGGTGCCACTTGTCCACTACTTATGTTTTGTGTCAGGCCTGCTCCCTTAGTGTGTGGCATCTGGCTGGATACATTAGACCACACAATGTCAGAGTGTGAGAGCACAGTGTGCGGCTTTGTGTATCCAGCAGGCAGCCCCGGTACCCCTGTTTTCGGGTTATCATCCCCTTATTTGGAGGTGTTGACAGGTATTTTTGCCCCCATAAGTGTCCATTCAATGCAACTTAAGGCAAAATATAGAGCACATTTCCAAAGCTGCAAAACAGCTCTGCCCATAACAATGCATTTTTAATACCACACATATTTTAAATACTGCTGACCAGGCTGGCTTTGCGCCCAGCAGTCAATACATAACAGCAGTAGACTCCGGAAGTGTAGGAGAAGATAGAATTTAAGAATGGGAAATTGCATGATATGCTGGTTCTGCAATATCCTGCAACAGATGCCAGCTTCCATGGGGAGAATTTATCGAACTGTGAAAAACAAAAACCTCAAGCAAAAAGCTTTAATAAATACAATGTTTAAGCTATTCAAATATTTGCTACTATCTTATTGTTTCCATCTAACACAACTTCCTTCTCCCCTCCCCCATAAATCTAGGGTCAGAAGCTTCGAGATGTTTTTAACATGGACTTTCCTGATAATAACTTTTTGGCTAAAACACTCACCATTGTGACCGGCCCAGATATGGTAGACCTTACTTTCCATAACTTTGTATCATACAGAGAAAATGTGAGCAAGGTAGGTAATTGGGACATGGAACGGAGGGTTTGATTTTATTTCAAAAGTCATGATACAATTCTGAAAAGATCTGAAGTTTACGTCCAATCAATCGTTTTTTTTTAAGCAGGTTCCATTAAGAGTCAGCCTGCAAGAACCTTTTTCCTAAAGCACAGAAAGGCAACCACCTGGTTCCTGTAGCTTATGAACATGGCATCTTTTCCCACTTAAAAAAATCAATCAAAAATCGTTTGACATATCTATTGAAAATTCTACTGACATTTGAAAAACAACAAAAAGTTATTTTGTATGGACACAAACACTACAGTTAATGTTTTTTATGTTACAGGATTGGGCGATGGACATTATGGCAATCGTTAGAAACCCAGTTGTAGCAAATGGATGTCGTTATTACTTTTATGAAAAAATGTAAGCATTCTTTCTAGTTTTTCCCCATTAAATTTAAAGCCGGCATCGGTTTCTTCTTTTTTGGCTTTGCATAAAATGGGTCTTAGAAGGCATAGTTTAATAGCTACCATTTTTGAGTTATGTAAGAGTCTGGCGGAGAAGTTGGAGGAACTAAAAGATACAAGAATAGAAACCGTGGGATAGAAAAGAGTACAAGAAAAAAAAAAATACAAAAAAAAAAACGGGAAGGTAATTCTAAAATTAGTTGCGTACAAAATACAATTTGAAAGAGTATCAGAAGTGTAGATACTCAAAACGGAGAAAATTAGTTCAGATGGAAAAAAAAAGTCCCCAGTAATAAGTCCAGGCAGAACTACTTATACATTAGTGCTGCAGGGGGCCCCTGATCAAGTTGGTGCCTCTAAGAGACTGCTTGGTAATCCTGCCACGGTTCTTGTAAAGTACGATCAAAGTCGGCGATATACATGAACGGTTGATCTACCTCTCCTAGAGCACCCTCTAAATAAGTGGCACTCAAACACTCTGGACACTCCAGCCCTGCATTAACAGTGTTCTGCCCCTGGAGGTCCACCAAATTCATAGGACAATTTGAATAGAAATTAGAAAAACGGAGGCTGATATTCGTTAAGTCGACCTTTTTAAGTTTTTATTTATAAAGCCCAAACTTTGTTCTTAATAGAGTAAATTTACCATATCCTACAGAAGCATCTGTACTTTGATTTCCTTGTTCTGAAAATGGTTTTTTTTTTGGATTTTTTTTTATATATATATAGACATGTGAAGCTAAAACTTCAGTTGAATCCTGATGGAAAGATCCCTGTGCGGAAGTAAGTGATTACTTTGTAAACTGTATCATTACATAAGTTATGGTGGGTAAAAGGTGATGGAAACCCTTCCACTTAAATCCATCAAGTGGATATAGAGGCAAAGGTGATAATTGTTAACCTTGTTTGCATGTGCCTACCCAGAATCCCTTGTGGTTGTGAAAGCACTATGAGATTTCTGAGGGAAAAACAAGCCTTCCAGCCTGTCTGGTGTGTGTAGATGAGTGTTTAACAATACTTCTACTACTTTGTAAACTGTAAAAATTAAAGAGGCTTGAGAAAAGGTTGCCTCTTTACGAATGTGGAACAGAATGTGACGTAAGCTAATGGCACTGTTTTGCAAAGCAGGGTCGTTAATCGACAATACTCAACTTCTGTCTCTAGTTTACGAGCACCAACAGTTCTTCCAAGGCATTTTCGAAAGATCTTCTAAAACGTCCTTGTGGTATTAGGGAGATTAAATAGGCATATGGCGGAAATGAGGTAACCCTGACCATGAGACAATCCCAGAGACCAAATCAGGTTTTGGTTACAAAAGGATTAAATGGGCAGGCTGGATGATCTGCCATCAAATTCTATGCTTGTATTAACTATGTTTAATATATTATGTACTATAGCACATAGGAGAAATTTGCTTATTAAACAGAAAGCAATTTCATTTGGTACTTGTGAACAAATCTGTGTATCATATGCCCATTGAAGCTCAAATATTACTTTTTTGGGGGGGCTAGTATTTTTCAGATGTTCCCTGCAGACAGGAAGAGGGTAGAACACGCATTAAGTGCTTGTCATCTAGCAAAAGGAAAAGTAAGTCTTATCGTCAACACCTTAACGTACATACGTGTAACCTACAGCTGATCCTGTGCCTGTGGTACTTAATTAAATATTTTTTTTAATAATAATAATAATGTGAATAGTCACCCCTTGTTGTGTGGCCATTACCCCCTTAATTACAAAGCCTGTACATGTACTGGCTCACAATGCATTGTTTTCAATGGGTTTTGGGGCTGCCCATTGTCCTTAAGGGGTTAATAAATGCATCTAGTGTTCACAGAGTGTCTCTTTTATCAACACAATGTATTAATAAGTGTTGTTCCGTTTATGTATTTCTCACAATACTATGTTAGAAATATAAAAAAGCCGTAGCTACTACTTATTTTACTTTGCTTGGATTCTAGAATGATGCCATTAACCCGGAAGATTTTCCTGAATCCGTCTTCCGAACGTTTCTCATGCACCTTTGTCCACGGCCAGAGATAGATGAGATCTTCACCTCTTAGTGAGTGTTTAATCAATTGCAATCGGTTTCTTCCTTTTTTCCCTACAAACAGTGTCTAAAAATGACTGCAAATGTTTAGGGGAGAAAATTCTGAGAAATACAAAGAAAATTAATTTCTGATATTAAGAAAGATAG
>VKOC01023087.1:0-14357 GCA_009364415.1 Spea multiplicata
TTCACAAACATTTAAATACTCATTCATTCCATTTATCACACATACTCAAAACCTGTAACCTGGCTCCAGGGATAAAGAACACTGTACTGACTTAGGGCAGTACTCCCCCTTTAAGATGATGGATCCAGCAGAGTGTATGGAGTATATGTATATAAATATAATATAAAAAGTGATGTAAAATATAGAACAAATACTTTATTACATAAATTACAACACTATCATAAAATATACTCTATTTAATTGTCACTGTGAATCCTCCGATACGCGTTTCGCCCGTGGGCTTCCTCAAGTCCCGTGGGGAGTGAAGACCCAAGCGATGGAGACGACGAGGGACGCCGCAGCAGAGAGGTTCCCCCCTCGTGGGAGCGAGGTACAAACAGGCTTCGGCCGCACGGTACACACCTGACAGATTCTTAGTAGTTCTATTAGTAGTTATTCTATCAGTAGCTTACATTTTTGTAAATATTTTATTATATCTTTTCATGTGACAGCACTGAAGAAATGTCACTCTGCTACAATGTAAAGTAGTGAGTGTACAGCCTGTATAACAGTGTAAATTTGCTGTCCCCTCAATAACTCAACACACAGCCATTAATGTCTAAACCTTGGCAAGAAAAGTATATAATTTATGCAGGGCGGGAGACTGGGTGCAGGGCAGAGTGGGGGTGCAGGGCAGAGTGCAGGGTGCCGGTGCAAAGTGCTGGGGTGCAGGGCAAAGTGCCGGGTGCAGGGCAAAGTGCCGGGATGCAGGGCAAAGTGCCGGGGTGGAGCAAAAGGCAGGGTGCAGGACAAAGTGCAGGGTGCAGGGCAAAAGGCTGGGTGCAGGGCAAAAGGCTGGGTGCAGGGCAAAGTGCTGGGACCAGAGTGCTTGGGCGAAGTGCTGGGGCAAGTGCAAATATGGGTGCTGGGAAAACTACATTGCAATAATTACCGTATTTGCTCGATTATAAGACGACCCCCAAAAACTTAATATTAATTTAGGGAAAAAAAAAGAAAAAGCCTGAATATAAGACGACCCTATGAAAAAAAAGTTTTACCAGTAAATTTTAATTAATGTTAACTATGTAAACTATTTTTCTAATAAAAGCTATGATTGAGAAAAATATTTTGTTTTTAATTCCTTTTATTTTCCAACCTGCCCCCAGTTATGCACATCTGCCCCAGGCTTGTCACTCTGCCCCCAGGCTTGTCATTCTGCCCCATAAACAATGTTCCTTCTAATTTTTCTTGGGTGGTGCGCAGAAAATTTCTGTTGTGCAAATTTTTTTCCCAGAGCCAAAATTTTGTGTGCACAATATGCTTCTACAGTCCATATAAAGAAAAGTTGGTGGAGCTGATAGAAAATCACATTGCAAGGGGGTGGAGCTGTATATTTCCAACCCTTTCCACTCCATGGTCTGTTTTAAAGGTGAAATTCTCACTGCATAAAGGATCAATGTATATATATATATATATGTGTGTGTATGTGTGTGTGTATATATACCGTATTTGCTCGATTATAAGATGACCTTGATTATAAGACGACCCCCCAAAATCTGAATATTAATTTAGGAAAAAAAAGAAAAAGCCTGAATATAAAACCACCCTATAGGAAACCTATAGGAAACATGTTAATTTTAAGGCAAGACAGGAGGCTTCCTATTTTGCATAATCTTCCTTTACTCTCACAGTAGCAGCAAAGAAAGAGTTAACAACTTGAGTGGAATAACCAATAGAAAAACACTACATAGGAGCTATATAAACCCTTAAGCCCTCCTCCTCATCCTCTTTCTTTGCTGCTCACCGTAGCTGCAGGTCAGTCCTCTTCCTTTTGTCAAATCGCTTCTCGGCCTTTTGGCTAAGATCAAGTGTAGTTCCCTTTGTGGTGGGGGGGAGCTATACTGATCCTCTGGCCTTAGGGTTTGGGAAAGCATGGAGCCCGATGTGCTTAAATTGCCCTGACAGTAATGTCGGAGTCACCGTGTGCAGTCTTGCACGCCGCTGCACATGGTGAGCGCACGTTTTTGCACAGGCGGTTATCCTGCACTTCCTCCATAGCACCATTAGGGCATGGAGTGAAACTTATTTTTGAATCTGGCTAGGTCAGCCATGTTCAACAACCAAAAGTGGAGCGCATATACATGGGGGAACAAAAACAAATGTCAATAGTGTAATATGTAAATCAAATAATAAAAATAAAATATAAGATCCACTCACAAGTGGGCTGGGGATATAAGGCTCATCAAACCACGGATTGGGTACACTTGAAAGCTGTAAGACCAAGGAGAACCGCAATGGTGCAGTATCATTAAGACACAATAAAGAAAAACAAAACTGCACTTACATAAATGAAGTGGCACAACTCAAAGAGTAATGTGCAAACGCCAAATCAATGGTAACTCCAGGAAACAGCTATAAAATGTAAAATTTTATTGGTCTCGACGCGTTTCGCCGATAGCACGTCGGCTTCTTCAGGAGACAGTAAACCAATAATGAAATGAACAAAATAAAATCAGATTGGCCTGCCCTTATTTATTTTTATTACTTATTTAATCACAATGTGTGACAACACGTGTGCCAATTAATTTTCCTTGGTTTTCACGGTCACCGAACCTTTATGCAAGGCCACGTTTCACCTTTTGTTTTTTCGATTTGGCACTTTTGTTTTGGACACTGCCTTTTGGCGGTGAAGCCTAAAGGGGGTTACTCTCTTATGGGAGTTCCCTAAAGGTAAGGGTTCTCACCCTTCTGGGTGAGTCCTATAGATCCGACCCTCCCATGGGGAGGGGGAGGAAATCAGTCTGGGTTCCTCTTGTGGGGACCCAGTTTTCGTATTGGGCTTCTGCTGCCTCTTCGGAGCACAGAATGCAGCACCAAAGGAGCACGCACCTCTTCCTTTTGTCAAATAGTGGTACTATTTAGACATATTTACATTCTATTACTTATTGATTACAGTGTTTTCGGATATTGATTATTCCTGTTTTAGACATATTTATTTTTTATTTATTATTGCTTTCAGTATTTTCAGCTATTGGTTATTACAGTTTTAGTTTAGGTGCCTTTCGCTTGATTTGCGGACTCTGTGGTTCCGTTTCTGAGGAGATTTTTTCCCTCCTTTTTCTCCCGGTTCCTGGGTCTCATTGCTTGTCCGACCTCCCGTATCTCCCGGTCTCCCGGCATTACCTTGTTCCTCTCTAAGTTTTTCTTTTTCCCTAGCCTTTCCGCTTCTGTCTCTGCCGATTTCCTCGGCTCCTTCCCTCTTTTACCTTCAGTTTTTACCTACCTTTTCCTCTCCGGTTCTCCTGATACCTCCGGTTACCTTCCCTGGTCTTTTCTTTCGTTCACGAGCGGTTCGCTGGCTTTTGTCGCTGCTTCTGGCATTTTCAGCTGCCATTTTGGTTGACAGCGTGGTCTCGTGTCGCGAGATTTAGCCGCCATATTGTTGCTCCCTGTCCTTACGCAAAGCAGCCACGTTGCTACTCCCCGGTATTCTCGGCTTGCGGCCATGTTTCTCGGTACCGCGATCGGCCCTCACTAGGTTAAACTGGTGAGTTCCAATCGCATTTTTCCGCTAATCTTGTTTATTCAACTGCGTGTATCTCACTCTGGGACGCTTTCAGATCCTTTTGGCTCCCCACTTCGGGTGAGCTTCATTTATTTGTTCCTTTTCAGGCATTTGTATTCATTTTCTCTCCTTACAGGTGCTATTTAGCAGGTTAAGCCCCGGGTCTATAATTTTCCTTCTGATTGGGGGATTAAATCGGCTGTTAGATCCCAGGCTGAGCCCCTGTGGATGATATAACATACATTGTATACATAAACAGTGCCTTCTGATTTTATTTACCTGCCCCTACATGCTTCCCTCTCTTTTTCTTTACAGACAATATGTCTCAGGAAAACATGCCCTCCCAAGATGCCTTTATGGCTTGGTTGGAAGCAAAGTTCTCTATTTGGGTAGAATCTCTCTTTTCTAAATTGTCTGCCAATTTACCTAACCAAGGGCAACCCCCTGTCCCGTCAGGCCCTTCTCAGGTCCCCTCAGAGTCAGAATCTGATAAATCAGAAGGGGAGGCTTCCGGTTCTAAACGCCCCTGGAAGGGCAGCAGTATATCTGCGGGCAAGGGCAAGGCTCCCGCTAAACGCCCTAAATCCTCCACGTCAACCGACCTCCCAGTCCTTGACCCTACCGGGTCCTCTATGTTTGACCCCACCACCATGCGCCACCCTAGGGCCACTGAATGGGCTCCCCCTGAGCATATCGCTCTATACCTCCATAAATGGCTCAGAAAGCCACTCCCCAAGGAGGTTCGTAATAAGCTCCGAGCCGAATGCCCCCGGCCATGTATCCCAGACAAGGTGGCTCTCACCCCAGAGTTTGACCCCAATGTGGTCGCTCTCCTGTCAATACATAAAAAAGACCCAAGACGGGGTTTGGAGCAAGGCCTTAAGTCGGCCCAAGACAAGGTCCTAGATCTGGTGGGACCCGTTACTCAAATTTTGTCCCTGGCGGACAGGGCATTTCTGCAAAATACCCTACTAGACCCTAAAGTTATTCGTGATTGGGCCCTTAGGGTAGTTTGCCTCCTAGGGAACACTAACGTTTCCATCGCCACTGAGCGACGTAAGGCAGCTCTACTGCGCATGGATCCTCGCCTGGCAGAGTTGGGCAACAAAGACTTAGGAGCAGCCGCTAACGGCTTGCTTTTCGGTGACGCGTTTGTGAAAGAGCTTAATCGCCATGTGTCACTTATGATGTCCTGGAACAAAGCGAAATTTTCCATGAAAAAGGTTTTCCAACCGAATATTCGTTTTTCCGGGAGGGCTGGACGACCGCGGGGCCGGGCCGCCAGCCGTGCTTCATCCCAAGACCCCAGGACCTTCCCTCAACCACAGGCCTCCTACAGACCACCTTATCTCCAAAGATCCGGCATCTCACGTGGAGGTTTCAGAGGCAGAGGCGCTCAGAGGACGTTCCGGTTTTGGTAAGTCCACCTGCTTCTTATCCTTCTTTCCCTCTGCGGGTTGGGGGCCGTATATCCCATTTTTTCCACAACTGGGTGTGGATTTCGTCCGACCCTTGGATCCTCCAAACGGTCCAGGGTTTCCGCATAGATTTTGTCTCTCCTCCCTTTCAGATACGCAGACCTCGTCCTGCGTTCAGATCCACGGCCGACCAGGCACTTATAGAGAAGGAGCTCCGGGCCCTGCGCGACAAAGGAGCCATTCAACGAGCCCCCGGTCCCATCGGCTTCCTCAGCTCAGTTTTCCTGGTCCGCAAATGTACTGGCGACTTTCGCCCTGTGATAAATCTGTGGTCCCTCAACGCCTTCGTAGTCTATCGCCACTTCAAGATGGAGGGCATCCCTCTCCTCAGAGACCTTATGTCGGAGGGTGATTGGTTCACCAGGTTGGACCTCACAGACGCTTATCTTTCCGTTCCCATATATTCGGATCACAGGCGTTTTCCCCAATTCCGCTGGGGCAGACAGATTTGGCAGTTCAAGGCCCTTCCATTCGGCCTCAGTTCAGCCCCATGGTGCTTTACCAAGCTCCTAAAGCCGGTCATGGCTTTCTTCAGATCCAGGGGCGTCAGGTGCATAGTATACCTGGACGACATCCTGTTATTTTCGGGTTGCCGAGAGACTCTACTCTCGCAGACGGATTTCGTCGTTCGGACCCTTCACGAGCTCGGCTTTATTGTAAACACTCAAAAGTCGGAGCTAATCCCGAGTCAACATATTCTTTTCCTAGGCTTCGAGATAGACTCGCAAGCAGCTATGCTTCGCCTTCCCAGAACCAAAATAGTCTCCATTCAGAAGGAAATTCGGGCTCTTCTCCGCCGAGATTTTTGCTCCCTTCGTCTCCTGGCTCGGGTGGTGGGACTCCTCTCGTCTTCCATTCAGGCGATATTCCCCGCTCCGCTTCATTACCGGACGCTTCAACGCCTCAAAGCCCACCACTTGCGGAGGATACCTTCTTATGACCAAGTGATCAGCCTGACGCAAGAGGTGCACTGTAAGAAATGAAGGGTGGCTTTAAAATGGGACATTACATTTATTGCATAATGTTTTGGGGACGATTTGGGTTTCTATAAGGTGAGATATCTGGTTTTACAATGTAAGGTCATTTGCATAGTAATGCATTACAAAGGGTTTGGAACAAAGGCTCCAACAGAGGTGGGATACCCCACAGGGGGTCAGACAACTGAAGCCGATCTATATTAACATAACTGTGTGCATGTTTGCATAGACTATCTGTCTCCTCCATAATTGGGTCATACAGGAAAACTCTGCAAAGAGGGTTGGGTGAACCACTTTCTGGGAGGTGCAAGGAATTCTGGGATGACTAGTTAGGGGCGGCAATAGTCAGGAGAGTCTGAGTAGAAGAGAAAGAGTAAGAGAGAAAGGAGAGTAAGAAGAAGAAAGAAGAGTAAGAGAAAGGAGGTTCTGAGAAAGAGGAGTCTCGGAGAAAGAGGAGTCTCGGAGAAAGGAGAGCACAGCGAACAGAAGTGTCCTGGGTCAGGAGACTCAGAACGAAGCTGCGCAAGATGGCGTTCGGGAGAAGCCTGTGAGCTGAGAGAGGTTTCCCAAGAATCTGCTTAAGTATCCCTTTTGTTTTGTATTATTATCAAATGTTTTCTGTATGTTATATGTTTTATCACCTGTAACAGTAACCTAATTCAATATCAATATACATTTTTCTATACGCTTGTATTTGTGCTTTATTCGTCACACATTCCCTAAAAGAATAACCCTGCTGTAAGAGGGTCATAATTTCTAGGAGCAATTTAGAGTGAGTTAGTGTGATTTAGTGTGAGTATATTTCTAAGTGCATAAATTTCTTACAGCGCCACAAACTACTCTGGTGGCTTCGCCACATGGAGGCGTGGAACGGTCGGGCGATCTTCGGTTCTCAACCGGACTTCGTTCTCGAATCCGATGCCAGTCTCCTTGGATGTGGCGCCGCCTCCGACTCAGAAGCGACCGGAGGTCATTGGTCTCTGGAAGAACGCTCGCTCCATATCAACTGTCTGGAGCTGATTGCAGGTTCCTTCGCGATCCGGAGCCTGGCCAAAGACCACTCGGACTGCTGTCTCCTCCTGCGGATGGAGAACTTCTCAGCGGTCCGCTATATCAAACGCTTGGGGGGCACCCGTTCCAAGCACCTCACGGAGGTAACGAAGGACATCTTCGACTTTTGCCTGGCTCGCAATATCACTCTACAGGCAGAATATCTCCCGGGCATCGAGAATCTTCTAGCAGATTGGTTCTCTCGACACTGGCGGGATGCAAGCGACTGGAGGCTCCACGGGCAAGTCTTCCAGGATCTCCAGTTTCGGAGGGGCCCGTTTCATCTGGACTTGTTTGTGTCCAGGACGAATCGCCAGACAAAGGATTTCTACAGCTGGCTTCCAGATCCGGAGGCTCTGGCGACGGACGCCTTCATGCAGGTATGGCCGCCCTGGGGTGCGTATGCGTTTCCCCCGTTCGCTCTCATTTCCAGGGTCATCCACCACTTACGTCGCAGCGGCAGCTCTCTGGTCCTGGTGACCCCCCTCTGGCATGCGCAGCCATGGTTCCCAGCTCTGTTGCAACTGTCGGTGCGGGACCCTCTGGCGCTCCCGTCATTTCCTTCTCTCCTGTTGGGCTCGGACAGCCAACTACATCCTCTCATCCAGGAGGGGCGTCTTCTCCTGGTAGCGTGGACAATCTCGGGGGACCCAGAACAGGCTCGGGCCTATCGGAAGCAGCTCAATCCTTGCTGCGCGAATCTTGGGCTCCAGGTACCCGAAAGTCGTACCGGGCAGCTTGGCGAAGTTGGGCTACTTGGTGTGTGGGACGGCAAGTAGATCCCCATTCAGCCCCTTTAGATTTTGTACTTAATTTTCTGGCTGAGATGTTTTCCTCCGGAAAATCTTACCGTACGATTAATGTTTTCCGGTCCGCCATTTCAGGCGGTCATGTGGGCGTCTCGGGTGAGCCGGTGGGTAAGGCTCCTCTGGTCTGCCGCTTACTCCGCGGCATTCGTTTATCTCGGCCCCCGGCACCTCGCTATTCTTCCCTGTGGGATGTTGCTGTGGTGCTCGATTTTCTGCGTTCCTGGCCAGACAATGAGTCTCTTTCTCTACGTCAGTTGTCGGCAAAACTTACCTTTTTGTTGTGTCTTCTCTCTTTTCGTAGGGTTTCAGACGTCAAGGCTCTCGATACTCACGCCGTTTCTTTTTCTCCGGAGGGTCTGGTGTTTCAGATCCATAGGAGAACTGAGACTTTTTCCTCGTCTGTCTCCTATCCTTACTTCCTTGATGACCCTAAGATCTGTGTGGCCAGATGTGTTCGGTCATACTTATCTCGCTCTGCTATGGTACGTCCTTCCTCAGAGTCCCAGCTTCTCATTTCTTACGTTAAGCCGTTTAGGGCCGTCTCTTCCCCGACTTTAGCCCGTTGGATCCGTTGGCTCCTGTCTTTGGCGGGAGTGGATGCTGGTTTTGGGGCTCATTCGGTTCGGGGAGCCGCAGCGTCTTGTGCCCTTAGGACGCTGGGGCAGCGCTGGACGATATCCTCAAGGCGGCGAATTGGTCCCGGGCTTCCACTTTCCGGGAATTTTATTTTCGCCCGGTGTCTTCCGCGGCGGTGGCTTTAATTGCAGGCGTTAAAAATGCAAAATAGGAAGCCTCCTGTCTTGCCTTAAAATTGGTAATTATTCTAGCCTTGGTGCACGAATAATTATAATTTTAATAAAGACAGGAGGCGAGTATTTTCCCTCTTCTTCCCTATTGATGTGTTTTTTCAATGATTGCTATGCTCATCTTGTTCACTTTTTTACGGTACGATGGTCTTTTTTGTCGTTACGTTTGATTTTGCTTATGTGTTGAGACTTCTGGTTTGTTATGTGTTTCTCTTTCTTTTCGTGAAACTCACTTCTCGCTATGTTAACCTACCGTGTTTGGGTCTGTTGAGTGGGTGACACACCCGTCTCGAGTAGGTTCGGTTCCAGTTAGTTCGTTTTTGGTGTTCACGTCAGTTGTTGGACTATCGACCAGCTTTGGAGGACGTTTTTTCTTCAGTCCGGTTCTCAGCACGAAAGAGGATGAGGAGGAGGCTTAGGGTTTATATAGCTCCTTATGTAGTGTTTTTCTATTGGTTTTTCCACTTAAGTTGTTAACTCTTTCTGCTGCTTACTTGAGAGTAAAGTGGAAGATTTGCAAAAATACTCGCCTCCTGTTTTATTTAAAATTATCAATTATCGTGCACCAAGGCAAGAATTAAATTTCAATCTCATGTAAAACTATGCGAACAATTGTTTGTTAATAAAAGCTATGATTGAGAAAAATATTTTGTTTTTATTTCCTTTTTTACAACCTGCACTTCCCCAGTTATGCACCACTGCCCCCAGCGCTTGCAAACTCTGCCCCAGAAATGCCCTTGTCCACTTAGCTGGCTAGTCCGACCGACTGCCTCCGCTTCCTTGTGCTCCCTTAGCCTGGGACAACACACTTTCCCCGGTTCCCCAGTCACTAGCCGAGACTCAGTATAGGGTAAAACCAAACGAAGACTGATTTATTTTGGACATACCGAGCTGGATACATCCAGCAAAACACACATTAACATAAAACAAGATATTGGGACACAAACCGCCCCCTTAATCTGCCTCCCAGAGACAACAGGGGCAGTAACGAGATTAACAATACAATGGGGGGGGAGACTATAAGAGATTTATACAACATTACTAAAAGAATGGTGGTCACTCCCTGGTGGCAGATCCTGGCTGTCTGCTGGAGATAATCCCCTCAGCCAGTGATGAGATGATACTGCTGGGGGTAGCCACAGAAGTCTTTACAAACACAGGGCCCATAGTCAATAGGGAGGAGGCTGGCAGTCAGGCTTCTCCAGTGGTCCCAGTGATGGAGACTTCCGTCACATGCCTTATACCCCCTATATGCCATTGTGCCCCATGATATGCCTTTTAACCCTCTAAATGCCATTATGCCCCATGACACGCCTTTTAACCATCTATATGCCACTGTGCCCCATGATATGCCTTTTGCCCCCATATGTGCCACTCTGCCTCCAGAATTGACTTATAGCTCTGGCATTTAGGGGGTTAAAAGGCATATTCTGGGGCAGAGTGGCATATAGGGAGGTATAAGGCATTTCAGGAGGCAGAGTGGCGTATAGAGGGTTAAAAGGCATTTCTGGAGGCAGAGTGGCATTAAGGGGGTTAAAAGGCATTTCACAGAATGTCCCCCATTTAACACTCCCTCCTCCAAACTTTCCGGTGCTTCTGAGTCCCCGGTGCTTAGTCCGCGCAGCGTGTAGAGCTCTTTGCGATTTGCGTACACAACTTCCGCTTTGTCCAAAATTGGACAAAAAACCAACAACAATATTTTTTAATATATATATATATATTTGCTAACAGCAATCACACTCCTATCATGCCCAGGCAGCCAGTACATGCTGGAACCTGGGCATCATATTAATGTGATTACAGCCTCCCTATGCCATGCTACCCCCCCCACTTACACATCCATGCTCTCACACACACACTCATTCACAAACATTAAGCATAAACTACAGCATAACACCCATCACTCTCACACACTTACTAATCCACTCTCACGTAATGTTTTCCTACCTTTCCTCTGTTAGTTACTTTTCCTCCTCCTCTTCGTTCTTCCTCTTGCCTCCTCTTCTTCTGTGTCCTGTCCTTCCGGTGCAGTAAAGACGGTGGGCGTGGCTTCAGTGCTGTGTGCCTGGATATGACATCAAATCCCGACGCACAGCATAAGTTGCCGGGCTCATCGCAAGGGAGCAGGATCGGAGGTCTGCATTAAAAGACCTCCCGCTCCCTTGATTGATTTTAAGCCGGTTGGAGGGAGATCCTTGATCTTCCCAACCGAGCTTGCTCCTCCAGCGGCGGACATTACTTTCCGTCTCTGGAGGAGTGCCAGCGTCACCCTGGACGGACTGCCCGCCCCTCAGCTCCCCCTTAGGTACTGTGCGCACAATTTTAGGACGTGTGCGCTCTCTCGAAAAGTTATGTGTGCACGCACAAGCGCACAACATAGAGGGAACACTGCCCATAAATACCTTAAACCTCCTATATACCACTGTGCCCCATGATATGCCTTTTAACCCTCTAAATGCCACTGTGCCCCATATATGCCTTTTAACCCTCTATATGCCACTGTGCTCCATGATATGCCTTTTGACCCCCTATGTGCCTCCAGAAATGCCTTATACCCCTATATGACACGCTGGCATTTGGGGGGTTAAAAGGCATATTATGGGGCAGAGTGGCATATAGAGGGTTAAAAGGCATTTCTGGAGGTAGAGTGGCATTAAGGGGGGGTTAAAAGGCATTTCATAGAGCACTCTGCCTACAGAAATGCCTTTTGCCCCCATTTAACCCCCCCCCCAAAAAACCAAAACAAAAAAAACTTACCGGTGCTTCTGACTCCCGGTGTGTTGTCCAGGCAGCTTGTAGACGTCTACGCGATTCGCGTAGGCAACTTCCGCTGCAGCCGGAAGGAGGTGCGGTTAGCAGCAGGGGTTGTCTGCGTCCATCGCGCAGAACCTTTCCGGCTGTCAGAGAGAATCCCCCGGTGAGGGGAACTCTGATCTCTGACAGCCGGGGAAGGTCTGCGTGATGGTCGCAGACAACCCCCGCTGCTAACCAGAAGGAGGTGCGGTTAGCAGCGGGGGTTATCTGCGTCCATCACACATCACACAGACCTTCCCCGGCTGTCAGTGAGAATTCCCCGAAAAAATCTCGTCTTATAATTGAGCAAATACGGTAATACACCACACTTATTTTTGTATTCTAGCTGCAAAGAACACCACACATAATAATAAAAATGGCTGAGGGTTCTGGCAAGGTAACTGCTGAAAAAAGTGTGTGACCCAAGTCCTCTAAGGCATGGGAGCATTTAACTTTAAATGTTGCAAAGAAGGTTGTAACCTGTAAAATTTGTAAAATGGAGCTTGTGTGGCACGGAAGCAAGACCGTGATGAACGAGCACATGAAAAGGAAACGTGGGCTTTGCGGAGGAAGGTGAAACATAAGGACGGTAAGTTAAACCCAAATGATAACTTGAGTTACACAGAAATATGTTTTTCTGCATTCTACTACCAATTATATAATCTATTAATATATATTTTTTTTACTTTCAGGAAGAAACAGCGTACCATGACAAAATTTGTGCAGCGACATCCCCAGTGGACTCCACAGCAAGCAGCGCTTATAACTGATTCAATTCAGACAATGCTGGTCACTGACATGCGGCCACTATCCATGGTTGAAGACCAAGGATTCAAAAGCATGGTCAGTGTACGAAACCCCAGATATACTCTTCCCTCAATAACTCATTTCACCAAACTAGCGGAGAGGAAGTACCAAGAGGCATTTCAGAATGTGAAGCATGCCATCAGCGCTAATGACTGCAGAATTGCTTTTACAGCAGGCATATGGACAAGTGTAGCTACTGAGGCTTACCTTGGCATTACATGCCACTACATAGGGGATGACTGGAAGCTGACTTCTCTCCGTCTCACTACAATGCCTCTTGAAGAGAGACATACAGCTGCAAACATCGCACAATGGATAGAAGAGGTTGCAAAGTTTGAGATTCCAGATAAAAAAATAATTGCCATTGTACATGACAGTGGTGCCAATATTGTGGCTGCTGTAAACATCCTAGAGGACAAGCAGTATCCGCTGCACTGGCCACACCTTGCAGCTGGTAATGAATGCTTCATTAAAGCACTCTGGAATTCAGAGAGCTGTTAGTGCTGCAAGAGGACTAGTTGAGCATTTTGAAAAAAGTGAGCTAGCCAGCAGCAAGTTGAAGAAGAAGCAGATGGGTACACCTGAGCACAAACTTCTTCAAGATGTAAGCACCAGATGGAATAGCACTTATTATATGGTTGACAGACTTATAGAACAAAGGTGACCCGTAACTGCCACTCTGTCTGACCCATCTGTTACTCAAAGGGGCAAACATTATTTGGAATTAAAACCAAATCTTCTTGAGGAACTTTCAACTAGACTTGGGCACCTGTGTGCAGCTCTATTGGTCGTTTCGGCAGGGGGCTGGTCTGGCATCAACGAGTGAATTGCAGAACTGCAGAATGCACTTCATTCGTTGATGGCAGGCGAGCCCCCTGCCGAAACGACCAATAGAGTTGCACACACGTACCGAGGTGTACTGTACACAAAATGACCTAGACAAATGCTCCAAGGAACTTGGCCTCCTTTTTATCATACACAGTCACACATCCATAGATGTTTAATAAAAGAATAGGGATTATTTTACATTTTTAAATTGATTTTGGACCACTTGTAATACATGCCTAACATTTGTTTCCTATTTACAATGGCATACTTTGCAACAACCCAACTTTTACTGGACAGGACTGGAAAAAAGCAGGACTGTCCACCAAAATCTTGGGTGTGTTGGCAGGTATGCTGATGGAAAAATGTTGGACAAGAACTAAAAAATAGCTAAGGGTTAATGTACGGTTATGTTTAAGATTAGTAGCAGTGCACTGGTTTGGTTAAAGATGTATTATGTCTAAATAATAATAATTTAATTTTAATGTTTTTTTAAAAAAAAAATAGGGGTTTATTTAAATGTATTTTAAAGTTAGATTTATTATTTAGTACTTGATTATATTTATTAAATGTTTATAGTAGCGTTACCTACCGAGCTATAACTACCTATGTGTATTTGCATTTTGCATACCTAGTTTAGCTAAATTAGATGGGACAGGACTGGAAAAAAGCAGGACTGTCCCTGAAAAAGTTGGGTCTGTTGGCAGGTATGTAGATGGAAAAATGTTATAGGGTGAAGTGTGAGTTATAGCGTTAATGTAATGCTATTAGTGAGTGAAGGCCAGGGCAAATAACAAGAGGAAAGGTCCTTGTGATTTGTGCATTGTACGTGTGTGTGTTATGTGTGTTATGTCACTGTGTGTTATATGTGTTATGTGTGTTATGTGTTATGTCACTGTGTTATTTGTGTTATTGTGTGTGTTATGTTTGGTTGGTTGTGTATCAGAAGGAAAATAATGAAATGGAAATGGAAAAGGCGAATGAGTGGGCAATTGGCGACCCACTCACCTGTTTCACCCCAGAGCAAAGCATCCAAACACTGTCAGTCTTAGACGTTTGGCAGCAGACTTCCAGAGCTCAGACACTAGGCCCTAGCGTAAGCTGGCCACTCTGGCGGAGGTAGCAGGCGTTGCCACACCGCAGACAGAGGCAGCCAGGGGGGAGAAACTGCCCTTACCATTACGGACATTTGAGGCATGACACTAGCCAGGAAGCGAACTGGCAGAGAAGAGACGCTGGCACCACCACCAGCAGCAGCAGCAGCAGCA
>VKOC01023091.1:0-25728 GCA_009364415.1 Spea multiplicata
TATATATATATATATATATACATATATAGTACAATTAGGTTCAGGCCATTCCTCCGTACCAGTGGTAATACCATGAAAGGCAAGTGAGATGTGTGCTTTTCTAAAACTTTTCAACCTTATCTAGAACATCCTTCCAAACAGGGAAAAACCTTACATAATAAACACAGTAAAGTATATAGCAGTTTTCATTTCCTTCAAAATAAACTAAAACTGGTTTTAAAAAGAACAAAATTTAAAAAAAGTAAATAATGTGACACAACTGGCATTTGTAAATGTGATTTTTTTTTACTCTTTTTAACCCCTTAAGGACAATGGGCGGTCCCTAAACCCATTGAAAACAATGCATTAAGGGGTTAATAAATTAAGGAGATCAGGATACCCATTTTAGATATTCAGATACTCTTCTATAAGGGTTTAGGTGGGTATCTTTAACAATATATATATAGTCTCAATTAAAATCATTTGTTTGCTTTTAGAAATAGCATTTCAGCTGCTGCCGATTAAAAAATTTGGATTGTTTTTTTTGAATGGTGTACATAATATGCAAAACATATAAACTGTACATCATATTTCCGCACAGACTGTGAACCCTGTGCTTTGTGCCAGAACAGTCTAGCAAACAATCTATACATTTAATTGGAAAGACTTCCCTGTAGGTTGCTTTCAGCCAGTCTCATGCTAATGAGATAAATTTAGCTACAGTGGCAGCTCTTTCGTGAATCACAATGAATATCATGATTGAGCACGTGGCAGAGAAGCACATATATTTACTCCAGACCCGTAAAATATACAAATGCTTGTATACGTTAATCCATTAGATACATTGTGCACTGCTAAGGACCCTACTAACAGCTGTGCCCGTTATTATTACACAGTGGAAAAGAGGGAGAGTGATATGCAGCGCTTGCAATAGAAATGCCAGATTTCTGGTATAATAACACAACTTAAACAAATGTAATACTTTGGTGCTGCAGACCCAACACACTGACCATAAGTGTGTAAAAGAGAGTCCACTTAGAGAAATGTATTGTTCAACTGTACATCTGGGTCACCCTTTTCTGAGTAAGGTGGCTGTCATAGAAAATGAGTGAGCCACTGTAGAAGAAATACTAATAACACAATAATTATAATTATTATAATATCAATGAAAAGGGGCTGTGTCACACTTATATATACTATCATAACTATGATTATTTTTTATATTGACATAGAAAGTCTGCTGAGATGCTATGATAACCACCCACCATTATCAGCAACTACTGTGGTTACAAGTTGTGGTTACAACTCAAGTTGTCAGTCGAAAGGGTCAACTGAAATGAAAAAACTCAGCTAAGGTCACAGGCACTTGGATGGTATAGCTCCAAAAACAACTTTGAATATTCATTGATAAGGGGCTTGTTATGGCACAACGTTTGACCCCTGCTAAGCTGGCAATGTGCTTGGAAACTTTTTATGCTGCATATCCACTATACGGACAAAAGTATTAGGACCCCTGATTATTACACCAAATGGGACTTTGATGACATTGCATTCTAAATACATAGACATTAATATGAACTTGCTCCTTACTTTGAAGCTATAACAGATTTCAGTCTTCTGGAGGCATAGTATTGACCAAAACGTATTGGTATGCTCAAGGGGATATACTGAGACACTTAGACAATTATATACTTCCAACTTTATGGTAACTGTTTGTGAAAGTTTCTATTCCAGTATGACTGTGCCCCAGTGCACAAACCAAAGTTTGGTATAAAAACCTTGACTGGCCCACACAGAGCCCCGACCTCAACCCTCATCACCTTTGGGCTTTCACATCCAACATTAGTGCCTGACCTCATAAATGCTCTACTGGATGAATAGGAAAAAATTCCCACAGAAATACTCCAAAATCTTGTAGAAAGCCTTCCCAGAAGAGTAGACGCTGTTATAGTCGCAAAGAGGAGACCAACTTTACAAAAATGTCTATGTATTTAGAGTGCAATGTCATAAAAGTCCCTGGGGGTGTAATGATCAGGTACCCCAATGATTTTGTCAATATAGTGTTGTTTATGCAAAATTATGCTACCAGATATTGCATCTGTGACGTAAATCACTAATAGTGGACACCTTATATCTTAAATCTGTACATAGGCTTTTTTTAGACCATTTGAGAAACCGCTGTTTACTGATCGATCAGTAGTATACCTTCCCATGCAATCAAAGTCTCCGAATTAGTGTGAAAGTGAGGGTTCTATACTTACAAAATGTCTCACATCGACAGAAGTTGCACGTCAACTGCACTGTGAACGGTCATGTTTTTTTATATTTTTCACATGATGTACCATAAAGAGCTTAAAAAGCCCACTTTGTGCATCATAGTATGGTACTTCATAAAGTGCGTAAAGAGCAGTAGCCTATGCTCCGTCCAGAGTGCCACTCATCAGGCAGGTGCCACCAGGACCAGCCTCGGGTGTACGCCCCTCCAATGATTGAACATACTGTCTGCCACTGGAGGAGCTGGGTCAATTGGGGAGATCATGAATGGCTTCTGATGATGAGTGCTGGGACATAATGTTTTATCCAGGCACTTGGCAATAAAGCTCCTTCGACCTTCCTTTTTCATAAGATGAAAAGAGAAGAAGAGAGGGAAGAAAAAGATGAACAGGAGCTACAAGAAAAGAGACAGTGATGTGTAGAGAGACATTGTGAGAGTGTCTGAAAGCATGAGTGTGATCGGAGTTATGCTGTACCACTGTCAATGTCTGGCTCAGTATATAGTAATAGGAGTTATTATGTTTTGGGGTTTTGTTATTATAGAACACAATATCATCTGTTTAGTAAATATTACTTATTTAAACTTGTTCAATTTATTTTTCATTTCTAGTTTTTTCTAGTTGACATACTGTTTACAAATTATTGCTGTAATTATTCTTGCGAACAGATTATTCTGGCAAAGAGTAAAATAATTTAAATAAATAGAAATAAATACAAAGTTGACCAAAGATAAAAATATCACATGACATCTAATGATTTTTATAGGTTGCCCCCTATGGTACCAAGGTTTTTTTCTTTTACAACATGTTTGAACTTTGTTTTTAACACAGTTCTATTCTTATGTATTTTACCTTAAAGATGAGTCAGGTGTCTGAGAAAATCTGTAAATCCGCCTATTGTCACACCACAGTGTCATGCTTAAACACTGTCATGTGGCACTACATCAGACAAATTGCAATCTCATCTTGTGCGAGTTATTGTAGACTCAACTTAATTATACTGAAGCTTTTATTGAAATGAGGATTTGAATTGGTCCAAAACCATGAATTTGGAGGACATATGGGCATTTAAGCTCATAAACTCAGTATTATGAATGACCACATCTCAGTGAGTTTATCAAGCATCTGAAATGTTTTAATCTCTTGGTTCTTGTCTTGAAGACTCCCATGTTCCTTATTCATGGTTATTACTGATATTATATAATTTATATAATAGTAATAATAAACCTATAATTTACATTTACCAAGTCACCGGAAAACATGACTCTTTCCAAAACATAGAAACTCATTAATATGTCAAGCAGAAATGTTAAGTTGCACTGAAATTAGGGTAGACAATATTTTAGACATGGATAAGCAAATATAATTGTCTACCTAACTAATGGTACACAAATGCAAAGCAAGTTATTTTAAAATGATAAACCAGTAATTTGAAAAAAATAGAACAGGGTGTAGAAACAGCAATTATATATATATATAGTATATATACAAATATAATTTAGTTTTTTCTCCATACGTGAATGTTGTTTCTTGTTTTGGAATATTCAACTCTCTTAGGTTGGATAAGTGCACTATTTTTCCTTTCAGCTCTTATGGCATTAATGAAATATGGAAGTGACATGTCTCTTTTAGACAATTTCTTAAGTGCCATGTCCATAGCTAAAACATTAGCCATATGACACTTGGTCATTTTCTTATCTATGATTACACTCACTGGAGCCTGTAAAATTGATAATTTCGGGAAATAACAATTCCTGCAAAATCATAGTTGGCTGGTGCATTTCCGTTAAATCAAGTGATAAATGAACAGTAAAAAAGAAAGGTGCTACTGGTTATGGAAGTGATTCCCAAGTCCTGATCAGGGCCGGCCCAAGACAAAATGCCGCCTGGGGCGAAGTTTAAAAATGCGCCCCCCCCCATAATATCTACCCTTCTGTCCCTGCGTCTCCTGCCGCCCCCCATTAATCTACCCTAACCACCCCCTTTGTACTTTAACTTCAGCCAGTCCTGGGCGAGTCTCCCTGTCCGGTTTCGGGCCTGGCTTGTAATGCTGAGCGCCGGAAATGATGTCATCTTCCGGCGCTCAGCATTACAAGCCGGCACCGAGACCGTACAGCGAGACTCGCCGCAGAGAAGAGAGAAAGGGGTGCCGAGCGGGTACTGACAAGTTGGTAAGCAAAAACCACTCGGCGCCCCTCTCTTCCGCTTTAAAAAAAAAAAGGGCTTGGGGCGGCAAAAGTGCCACCTGGAGCAGTTGCCCCACTCGGCTCCATTGTCGGGCCGGCCCTGGTCCTGATTTGTATAGCAATAAGAAAATGAAAAACCACAGATTTCTCGACCAGGACAGCTTTCCTCAGGGTGAGAAATCACAGGCCTGTAACTTTTCGATCCCGATGAATGCTATCTTGGACAATAAGTTGGCATAATAATCAATACATTTATTTTTATTTTTTTAAAAAATAAGGGTGCGCATTGTGTTGTTCCTTTTTCTTTTTATTTGGAAGCACTCACTTGAAAATTATCAAAAGGATCAAAATATTCTCCAAATAGTTTTTTCACATTTTACTTTAAAACAAATCCAATAGATATAATGTGTCTCTTGGACTGAGTCAAATGAAATACAAGGGAACTTTAACATGAGAAAGTTATTTCAGCAGAACAGAATAGTTAAAAGTGCCATGGTTGAATGCCACTGTCTAAAGGGTGGTCTAATTGGGACTCTTTAGACATGCTTCACATCTCAAAAGGCATGTTTTTTCCTGAACTTTTGCCTTCCTGCCAGTAATCCATGCTACGTTTAATCATTTGACCATTTTCCTGTGCAGTTCTGTCAATAGTTTGTTCTACAGGACATGACCAAACACTGCATCACTACTGAACTGCTGCCACACATTGTTGACCTTTCTTAAGCGTGATTAGTGGGGTGATGTGGACACATTATATGTATTCAATGTATTGTTACAGCTTCTGGCTAACACAGCACTGCTATGAGCCATGTCTGAAAATTAAAAATATCAAAAACGTGTCAAGGAAGCATTCATTTAGGCTAAAAAAAGACAAAAACAAATGATATTTAATATTGTTGTGTGCAGCTTTAATTTGACTCCTCAGTACATTTAAAATTATGTTTTATTAGAAATACATTGTAGCTCTAGATTGTGTATTTTGTATCATGGCACTGTGGAATTGCCCTGTAACAAAGGTGCTCAACTGGGTCATGTCACGATGCATGGTAGTAGTGGCAGCTCACACAGAGGGTTCCACACACACAAGGTTAGAGGGAGGGAGAGGGACAAAGGAGGGAGATTTCTATTGTAGATGAGAGAGCAGGAGGTGGTAGAAGAGGTGATAGAGGGAAGGAGAGGAGGAGGAGGAGGAGGAGGAGAGGTCAGAGACAGAGAGGGGGTAAGGGAAAAAGAGTGAGTGAGTGTATGTTGTAAAGGTGTATATGTGTTAGTATAATTGCATGGTGATAGTGTGTGTGTCAGTACATGACATTAGCATGTATTAAACATGAGTGTGTGAATATATGGTTTAGGGTTAGTGGTCCCTATATTGTAACTATATTGTTTCATAGCCAATTTGTTTGTATTATTTAAGTGCGAGAGGGTAGACAAGGACGTATTTTAACCAGTTACCACTAACCCTGAAAAATGGTGGCTACCCTTACTCCTCTTTGAGTTACCCTGGATTTTTTCGTGAGTTGATACAGACTTCATCTTACATTAAAACTCAAAATGGAAAGGTGATGAGGAGTCTATTGACAAATAACAAAAATAAGAAAGCTTTGGTTTTAGGAAAGCATGAGCGTCTATATGTTACCCACTCACATCGCACTTAGCCGGGAATACATGATGTACCATAATGCTGTGGATGTCTACAATGAAAAAGATTTCACGTTTTCTGGGTCAGAAAGAAATCTACTACATGTATATTTTATTTTAAGGTTTTAAACTTTAACCTTAAAAATCTATTTAGTGATTTTCAAACATGGAGATTGCTTTGTTTCAATAAATCAATATCAAGGAATATCCCGGGGTAGCAATTCGAAAGCTGATTCACAAGTTTAGACAGGGCATGAAGAACTCTGCAAAGTGTGAAATCTGTTGAATTATTTTAATATGCAAGTTCTCACATTTTGGAGGCATGTTTCTCTATTGATACAACTTACCTTGAGTACTGAAAATCTGTTTAAACTTGTAATTGCTTTTCATCATGCAAAGTTATTATTTGTTTTAAAACCAGACATATTTTACTATTATTAAAAATATATAGAAAATGAAATAGAGAAAATTTGGACACATAGAGTTTTAATTAAACTTGAAATTTCTAGATTCCTATCAGAATTGCAGCTACCCACTTTGATTAAAGTGAACAGGACAACAGAGTAACAATCATACTGAGTTCTAATCAGAGTTGGTGATCTGCAGGATTGGAAGAGGTCTGCGGGGATCTCACACATCATTGGATATGACAGTACATCAAAAGGTGAGATGAAAATGCAATTCTTGTTAACAAGCCTATCATAACGAATAAATCATCATTACCCAAATTAGGATTTCCATCAGTAGTGACATTGGAACTGGCATTATCAGACACTAGACACAGAATGAACTTGGAGACAAAGCCATGGGCGTCTCCTACTGCCATGTGGGGAAGGTTGGCAGATGTGGAAGCCAGCATTTCAGACGCCAGTTAGGAGTCTCTTTCACAAAATTGCTTTTAAAACTTGGAATCCAATGAATTCTACAAATACACAGGTCTAATTATGGGAAAATGATCGAAATGAAAATAAAGATTAAACTATACTACAAAAAATACCAGATATGATATTTTATATTTTTAGTCTTTGAATAGCCACAACCGATAAAATTACCATAACAATGTATTGTATGAATTGAAATGTACTATGAAATGTATATTTATGTCATAGATACATACTTATCTATAAGTCAGCTAACGTATAGATCCTTAAACATGTCTGGTGTAACTATAAATCTTTGTCCATTAAGACATTTTTACACTTGTGCAGTGTGCAAACTCGTGTATCCAGCTGGCGGCTGCACGCTGCTGAACCCAATCTGCCAGTGGAGATGTAATATCAGTAAATATGTGCCCAGATGGTCAGTGTTGGCCGGCCTAAGCCACTGTCTATGTCAATTCAGATCGGACAGATTTTTCTAGCAGTGCAACACTCAACAGAGTTATGCGCCTTAGGCTTTGCTGCAGAGGTCCACTGGATTTGCCATCCTAGGCCCAGGCCAGTATACACCGCTTATTGAGGCTGTACAGTATAGTATGTCTATGAGTCTTCATACAGAGGATGACTAACGTTACACATCTATATTGTGAACATCAGTACACTTAAGACAAAGGAGGGTCAAACAAACAAAATCTCTAATAAAAAACCCAATGAAGATATCATTGGAAGGAAACGTACGTTAGCAACATGCAAACAAATATACCTTACCAGATACTGCTACATTGTAGTATATAACTATGGACGTTCACAAATCCCATCAGGCTGCACTTACATCTTTTGTGTAGATTTTCTTGAAATATTGTTTACTTGTGTGTTTTAAAGTAACATGAAAATGCCTCAGGCACCTGTCAATAAACTACCGAATGTAGCTTAGGTCTGTAGTTCAGAGGTCTTCATCATTATACCACCTGTGCTGTGACATAGAGCTATTTTTAATTTGGATATTAAAATTTAAATGACCTAATGCACTACTTTACAGGAATTATATAAAAAAGGGAGAGGGGTGGGGTGAACACAGGTTTTGTGTTATGTAACGCCTCAAATATAGCAAAAAAGAGTGTTCCTGTTATTACTTCAACACAAAAGCATTTTAACATTATTTTGTTAAAATATTGCTTATCATCTGAAATAAACCCAAACTCTGACAGCCTAAGCCTTTTATAACGGAGACTTTGAGATGTAATGAATAGGTGTTAGATTATAGCGGGTATACTGTATAGTGGCATGCGTAAGTGTGTAGTTTATATGGAGATTAATACTACGCCAGCCACAATGATTTGAAGAGGTCAGGGGCAGATATGAACAGTTGGTGTAGCAGCACTTTGTATAAATTATAACGCTTGATGTTGTGGGATTCACACAATGCTCCAGCAATCAATGTATGACAGAATGAGAGCATGCATTAATGGTTTTGCGGTTAAAGCTGCTGGGAGACTATATTCATTTTTTTCCTATTTATTATTTATTATTGTGTGAAAGAAGGAATAGCAGGACGTACCAGCCATACTTGAAAATGATGCTGTGAACCACATTTTTAAAGAGGTATCAGAGACTCCCTGTTATATTTTTTTTTAGATAAAGAATAACTCTTTACTCATCAATGAAATTTGAAAAGTAGGGGCATTGAATGAGGTCATTATTAAAAGTATCTGTTTTTATATACCAATTGTAGAACACACAAATTGATCAGAGGTGGACTGGCCCATTGAAAAGGGAAATATTTCCCCTCAGAGCAGTCCTAATTCTCCCACAGGGCATAGCAGGATCAAGAAATGTTGCAAGGCAGCCAAAGAAGTGCTCTAGAGCTAGGCTTTGTTTGAGGTGAGGGAATGAGTGTGTCTATGTGTTAGAGTGATTGTGTGCGGGTATCAGAGTAAGTGTGTTTGTGTATAAGTGTGTTAGTATGACTGGGTATCTGTGTAAGTGTGTTTGTGTATAAGTGTGTTAGTGTGACAGTGTTAGTATGACTGGGGTGATTCAGGGGTCTACCTGGCTTTACATGCCCCCTAAGGCTGAAGCGCCCGCCCTCACCTTCATTTATCCTCCATGTAAATGAAGTAATGGCGATACAGTAGAAATAAAACAATAATGATTATTTAAAGATTAAGCCTATTTATGTATACATTTATGTAGTATAAGAAAAGCATGCACAAGTAAATGCATAAAATGGAAACGAGAGACTTAAATAATATACACTTTTACAGTGGAATGTTTAGTGGGCAGATTTTTGATAGATTCTATGACAGGGTCACAATTTCAGCAACTTGCTAATTTGAAGCCTGCCAGAACAAGGCAATACATTCACAAGTTTTCATGTGTTTTTAGTTAAACGAAGACAGCATTGTTTTTATGAAAATGTCTCTGAAAGAAAAAAACAAAAAACACAAACTCATTTTATTGTTATTATAACGAAACACGATATTTTTATAGATTGTTATTTAAGGCTGATTAAGTGGTGACAATCCAATAAGGGATGATGGGTGTAAAACCCTTTTCACTAAATAAAATGATACCTGCTGCTGAAATGTCCTTGCGTATTTATTTCAAGGCGCAGAACACATAGCTACGAACAATACAAGGTGCCTCCTGATATTTGGGGATTTCTAGATTCTAGTTAATGTATTATACCTGGCATTTAAGATACAAACGTCTATGCTGATAAGGCCCTGCAGGAAATTACTGAAAGGAAACATGTCATAACCTGACTTTGCTCTTTTGTTTGTGTCATTTTGAATAAATCAACATTCTGTACATTTACCAAACAAAGTCTAATGTGCATGCGCTTACGGAATTCATGTTAAAAGTATGGTAAATGCATGCATCTTGATGACTATTTCTATTTATTTCCCTAATAAATAGAAATGACAACACAACTTAAAACATTTTACATTTTTTGTGTCCAGTTATCATTCAGTATAAAAGTACCCATGCTTTGTTGCATATGTACCAAATTATTGGTTTGATTATTTAGTTTATACCACACCATGGTATTTTTCATCACTGCTAAATTAAAAACATAATTACACAACAGCTGACCGCTTAAATTTGCTCTTGTATAATTAATTATTGATTTCAAATTTGTCTCACTCATACTTTTTTTCTGGGAACATTTAATTGTCATGTGACGCAAAAGCAAGCATATAAACGGAAATCCTTTTTAATGGTTTGTGTGTCATTAAGCCTTCTGATGTTTTGTCTAAGTGGAACAGAGACTTTGATATAAAAATGATATTCAATATCAGGTAACATCCTTTTCTATTTTATTTTAATTAAAAAAGCAATATTTCCTAAAATCTGTGAAAAATGTACAGCTGGAGGGTGTGTATACACGTAGTTTGCATGTTTATAGACAATTCCAAAAATATATATTTCTCTTACAGGTTGCCAAATATTTGTTAAAGTGAAAGTGATAATAATAATAATAATAAATTGCATTCTAAATACCTAGACATTAATATGTTGTTGGTCCCCCTTTGCAGTTATAACAGCTCCCACTCTTCTGGGAAGGCTTTCCACAAGATTTTCGAGTGTTTCTGTGGGAATTTTTGCCCATTCATCCAGTAGAGCATTTGTGGTCAGGCACTGATGTTGGATGAGAAGGCCTGGCTCCAATCTGCAATGCCTGTTCCATACTCTTGGTTACTGAATATACATTCTAACATCACTTGTTTTCAGGGTTGTAGGGTTTTGTGATATAGTTTAAGACCCAGTCTAAGAGCCTTTACTTTGTAATTATAATAGTACATTGTTTTGAAAACCAAATAAGGATTGCTTACCAAAAAGTTTGAGAATAACTCAAATGAGAATGAACAGCTGCTTAATAGCCTGTCCTACGGCGTATCCCTGCTCAGCAGCATCTCTTAAGTTTCAGCTTGCTATTACAAAGGAATATTGGTATGTCAGTCTTGGTATATCTGTGTGAGCCTATCAACAATGTCAACCCAGAAGCACATGTGAGGCTCTTTTCTTTACATGAGGAAACTAACAACCCTATTTGTCCTTCATGGGTCTCACAAGTAAGGCTCAGATGGTGTCCCTCTAGACCAGGGATCCTCAAACTCGGCCCTCCAGCTGCTGCAGGACTACATCTCCCATAATGCTCCTTCAGCTAAGGGGCTGGCTGAGGAGTATGGGAGATGTAGTCCTGCAGCAGCTGGAGGGCCGAGTTTGAGGATCCCTGCTCTAGACATAAGTGAGTAAGGCTATTAATATATGGGTCAACTTTCACACTTGAGATGGACCCTAAACCATCTCATGGGGTTCAAACGAAGTGTGACGGGAAGTCCAGACGTGGACCACCTTTCTCGCTTGTGCCTAGAGGGACACCAACTGCATCCCACCAACAAGGCCCATAAAGGCCAAAATGCATGTCTATGGTTGCAGTGCAGTGACAATGTGCCTTGCATTTTATTTATGAACAGCTTTGTCAGCAAGATAAGACTGATATGTTGATGGAGAGTTTCCTCTTTAATAGTACAAGTCACTTGAGAAGCTACCATGCAGGAATGCACCATAGGGCAGGCTACTTAGCGGCTCTCTGATCTCTGTTGAATTGATCCCAAACCTACTTTTATATTACTGCATTTTAGCCTTCAAGGATCGAATGGCATTCACTACTAGTGTAAGTAAGTGGCGACGTGCACCTGCTTGCTCACTTGTGCCTAGAGGGGCACCAACTGCCCCCTTCCGATGAGGCACATGAAGGTTGAAATGTATATTTGAGGTTATATATGTGTTTGGCGTTCAGTTAGATATCCTTTGTATGGGTTTTATATGAGTATATATTTTGTTACCTTAGTACTTTTCTCACATTGCTGTGTTCTAACTTATTAAATAACCAACTATATAAACTGATGTCTATGGATTAGTGAACCAGTACCAGAATGCACACCTAGCAGCATAGTGAAAGATCTTGGCTCTTAAGATGTGCCCATGTCTAACGTTGCCCCATCCCTCCCCAAATCTTTCAACCCAGGTGTTTATACACCCAACATCCAACATTATGTAATATGCTAAAGGATCCTGTAATGTGTGCTACATCTACTCTTATACAAGGTATTCTGAGCACCCATTTTATACCAGATGCACTTATTGTTGGAATCAACTGCTCTCCCTAGCTTGATGGCACAAACAGAGGATCATAAAAAATACATAAATTAGAATAAAAATGTGACCTAGATATTCAGAAGGCATTCTGGCAGGCAGCTGAGCAACTGACTGTTTTATTTTTTTTTCACAGCAATTTTCTTATTTTGCACGAAATGGTGGTAGATCTATCTATGCCTCCAGTTCAAAACAGAAATTATTTACAGGCGTTTCTCACATAGCTTTTCAAAGTATAAAAGCGTTTTCATGAATCTCTGCACAAAAGTAGTATTTTAATGGAAAAAGCCATTATACCAAGGGAAAACTTTTTGAATTTTTTTTAGAAAGCTCAGTTTTTCATTCTGATTATAGTCTGGTGTAATAACTGATAACTTTCAGCTTAATATTTTTCAATTACACTTAACCTAAATTGTTTCCTCTGTAATGAAAAGACCCATGATCGTTTAGAACAGTCTTTATAAAACATGCATGCTTTCAGAATAAGATATGCTCTTGGCATCAAGACATATTTCTTGAGAAGCCATCTTATTTATTTTTTTGCTGGAATTTTGACCTATGATGGGACACTGTCCTGATAACAGAGGCATCCAGTGGGGTTCAGTGGCACTGTGGTAGCGGGAGTTCACACACAGAATGAGATGGACTAAAGATAAGGTCTCAGGTGGTGAAGAAAGAGGAAGGGAGAGCAGTACAAATGAGAAAGGAAGGGGGAGAGGGTAAAAGGAGATGTAAGAGAGAAGGAGGAGGACATGGGGACACACACATTCTAACACTGTACACTGACACACGCAATCTAACACTGTTCACTGACACACACAAAGCTATTCTATTATTTACCACAGGCAGTATAATAACTAGTCAGGGTGTTTGTCTGATAGACTGAGCCAAAATAACAGAGCTAGAATACCTATAAATGGCTAATATACTACAGCCTGAAAATATACAGTAAAAAAAGTATAATTGTTTTATAAAAGAAAACCTTTATCATGTTAAACAGTGTTATCATGTTAAAATACATGATACTAACATAAAATGGAACACATAAATATTGTTTAATCAAACTGATGAAACAGGATGTTATGTGCTATAGAACATAAGCCTGTTTTTTTTTAAGAATTTTAAATTAATATCATTAAACATGTTTATGATAGATTCCCTTTACCATATTGTAGCATTTCGTAAATGAGAAACATTATGTGAAAGCAGAACAAACCATTTATACCTATTAGTTTGATGTCACCAAAGAGAATTCCGTTTGGAACATTTATTTTTCTACAGTGGTTTTCATGACTACCTTTCATGACATTCAGAGGGAAAATGTATTCGCTTGGGTCTTCCAGCCATTGAATTAAATATGTTTTTTAATATATAACTTTCAATAGAAATTATATATAGTGATTTATCATTTTGGGTTTGTGACAACATAATGCATACAGTGTTTATACATATGAATGACTTGCTTACTGGTTGAAACAACCAACATATTGACCTTCTCCTGTGCCTTTAGTTATTTACACACTTCAATGCCACAGCACATTCTAACAGATCTGATCATCTTTACTCGTAAGAGACTTTGGGGCAGTTTGGCGCATAAACGCTATCGACTAAAAAATGTGGACAGTGGCATAGTTTCCAATCTTATAATTTTCTACTGGACACTCCTAATTTTCAGGGAATGCACCCCTTTCCTCTAATGACATTCTTCTAATGGCAAAGTTATCTAAAATGAATTCGATCTTAAAGGGTTCATTGCTTGTAATTCTAACATTTTCATTCAACATTTTTAATTATTTTGGTATTAATTTTATGTCCTCATCTGGAGGTATCTTACTAAGTCTTTTGTGAATATATGTGTCAGAAAAAATATATATATTACTCCCTTATTTATTTACTACTTAATTAATTCTCCTATGTAACGTTATTCATGTTTTGTTGTACTTTAAGCGACAGCTCACATGTGAATTGTTTGGATGTACCGTTTCATGTTAGAGTCATTTGTAGATGGTTGTGGACCCCATTTAAGCGTGTGCAGCTATAATCCACTTCAACTATGACAATCATAAGGAGCCGCTGAGTTAGTATTGGTTCCAATTGTTTGACTAGCTAAGTGGCTGACAAATACATATGCTGAGCCTATGTTAGTTAAGAGATCAAATAAGGTCATGGTCACTTGTTTTCATAGAAAAAAAGCAACTCATTATTTCTTAATTAATTCTTATTTAAATAACTAAGCATCTTCTGTTGTCTGAAATATTAAGCAGTATAGATGGGTTCAAATAGTGATGGGGTAGATAGATGAACCTTGTAATGAAAACAGTTCATTGCTGTTACCGTTCATGAATCCTACTCCCTTCCTTCTAGTTTTTACTCTCTTATCCTTCTCTCCTTCCTACATTCTGTCTCCGCCCCCATGTCTCCACACATCTCTGTATACCGGCAACATACACATTCTACATCTTTCCCCCTTTTAAAGAAAACATATATATATAACATTAACCAAAGAAGAGTAGAGTCTAGCAATGAACAATAACACCATGCCACATAAGACTCAAAATGCTGTGAAAAATCAGCGTGTGATAAAGTTGTTGAACTTTGGATTAGGCTTGCTCACTCTTCCGGATCGGGTAACAACCAGTGGAGCTTGTGAATCTGAAACCTCTTGCCGGAAACCGAAAGTATTTAGTGGTAGCGATGTATTACATCCATTGCTTGAAGTGTTATTTGACAACACAGCAGATGGCAGTGCTTGGGGTTCCAAAAAGTCATGGGCACCAATGAGGCTGTGGTAGGGCAGGGAGGTTCAAGTACCTGTAGAAGGTGACGGCGGTTCCTCACATAGGTCTTACCATCAGAGTGGACCACATAGCTGTTGGGTTGTGGAGCCTTTCCATAAACCATAGCGAGTTTATCAAAGCCACGGGTTGTCTCCATCCTTACCACCTCCAAAGGACATAGGCATCTGGCAGATTTGTCATGGCTTATTGTTCCTTTTTGTCTGAGCATAAATAAAGCGGCCTGAACATCAGTTTCAACTCTTGGCAGGAGCTGAGAAGGGACCATGGGGATCAGGGTCCTGGTGCGTTGTGACAATATACGTTGTGCTGGAGAAGGCATACCATCCCTGGGCGTATTGCGCAGATTGAGTAAGGCTGCATAAATGTCAGAACTATCACGTGCACATTTCTCTAGGAGATGCTTGTCTGACCGGACACCACGCTCTGCCAAACCATTGGATCTAGAGTAATTAGGACTACTGGTGACATGCTGAAAATCCCATTGGGGAGAAAAGGTCTTGAACTCCCTACTTGATAATGATGTTGCATTGTCAGTCATCAATCGATGGGCAATCCCGTGTATGAAAAATTGTGGCTTTAAAAACTTGATCACAGTGTTACTGGAAAGGTTTGGGAGAGCATCAAATTCCAACCAGCCAGAGTATGAGTCCACCAAGACCAGGTAATTCTTGCCTGCCCACTCAAATATGTCAGCTGCTGTGATGGACCATGGTCTGTCAGACACTTGGTGAAGTTGTAAGGTTCTCTCATATAGTGCGGTCTTAGGGCATTGCACGGGGCACATCTGGAGACTTCTCTTTCAATGTTACTGTACATGGTGGGCCAGAACATGGTTTCACATGCCCTATGATTAGTGGACTGAATGCCAGGGTGACCTTGATGGAGCTGTGTTAAGTATTATTTCTGGAGAGAGTGAGGGATTACATACCTCTGACCACACACAATTATGCCAGCATCCACCATCAATTCATACAGCATAGAGTAGAATGGTCGGATGTCATAAGGGACTTCCTTGAATGAGCCAGGCCATCCACTGCTAATGGTGTCCACAAGGCGGTTGCAGGTGGTATCTGTTTGTGTGCTTTGCTTAAGTTACTCAATCCTTCTGAACAACAACACCCCATCCAGCACTAACACATCATAATCTTCAATAGCTCCAGAGTTATCAGTGATGGGGAGGTGTGCACAGGAAAGAGAATCCGCAACATACAGTTCCCGTCCTTGTTTATATATCACGGTCAGGTGGTAGCGCTGAAGCTTGAGCATCATTCTCTGGATGCGTGCCGACGCTGTGTGCAGGGGCTTTCTTAATATGGTTATGAGAGGGTGATGATTGGTCTCAACAGTTACTGGACGGCCATAGATATAATCATGGAATTTCACACAAGCAAAGACCAACCCCAACAATTCCTTCTCAATTTGTGCATAGCGTTGTTCAGTTTCCGTAAGGGCTCGTGAGGGGAATGCCACAGGCCTGCCATCTTGAAGACAGACAGCACCAAGACCATGCTGTGAACCGTCAGCAGACAATATTACCGGCTTGTGCACATCAAAATACTGCAGTACAGGTGGACTTGTCAGATGTCCTTTGAGTGTGTCCACAGTAGTGGCATGTTGTTCAGTCCAACACCATTCAGCATCTTGGCGTAGGAGCTGATGGAGGGGAGACGTTATCTTACTGTAGCAATGAATTAATTTTGAGAGATAATTGGTCATGCCAAGAAACCTTTGTAAGCTATGTTTGTCCTCTGAGTCAGGCATTTGGTGGATGGCCTTGGTTGTGTCTGGGTCAGGCTTAACACCTTTATCTGTGAGAAGGTGGCGGGTTCAGCTGCAAATTGATGGCTCTGACACGGTCTAGTATACGTTCAAGACGTTTGTCATGTTCCTCAACTGAAGAGCCCCAAATCAAGATATCATCCAGAACTATTTCACATGGTTCTCCAGCAAAGAGCTGTTCCATGCATCTCTGAAAGACTTCACTTCCAGTCAAAATTCCATATGGCATCCGTAAAAACTTGTATCTGCCAAATGGGGTCATGAATGTTATAAGTGTTGATGATTCCTCATCCAGAGGGATTTGCCAGAATCCTCACTTAGCATCTAATGTGCTGAAGACCTTTGCCTGTGGCATATAAGCAATCACTTGCTCTACAGTCTTTAACGGGGGATAAGGCCTCGGGAGGGCCTTATTAAGGTGCACAGGGTCAATACATATGCGTACTGTGCCATCCTTCTTGACTGCAGCAGCCATGCCAGACACCCAAGGGGTAGCCTCCTCCACTGGTGAGATGATGCCCAGTTTAGTCATCCTTTCCAACTCTTGGGCAACCTTGTCTTTCATAGCCAGTGGGATCCGTTGTGGTGCACAGACAGTGGGATACACTGATTCATCCAGGCGCATGTGATACGTGACAGGAAGTTTACCAATAGTGTCAGTACGAAATATGTCCTCATAATCCATCATTTCTGGAGCCTGTTGTTGCACAGTGTGTACCTCTGGGCTGAGTTGGATAAGATTTAGGCGCATGCTGTCTGGTAAGCATAGCAGGCTTTTAACATTTTCTATCGACTACGTGGAATAACAACTGGCCTTCTGAAAAAAGCCAGAGTGGCAGTGCCCAGTGTCTAAATTGCTTGACCGCCATAAGCTATCAGGTTTACTTTGTTTAACTGATCAATTTGGGCGTTGGGTTCAATGCACTGCAATGTAGACGATGACATGACATTGCATTTAGCACCAGTGCCAATTTTCAGTTTGATCTTCTTGTTACTTGTTGTTGTGAGTGTGGTGAATATTTCTCCTTTATTTGCAATTAAGTCCACACTTTCACAATGAAAACAATCTTGCTGCTCATCACTTTCCACTTCATTTATTCTGTGAGGGCCTCACCCATGCACCTGGGTTTTGAGGTTTGGACCTGCAGCACTTTGCAAAATAGCTCCATTTGTTGCATGAGTTACAACGTTTGTTGAAGGCTGGGCACTTGTTGCGCTCAGTAGCATGCTCACCCCCACAGTTACTGCATTGACTGTACTACAAACACTTCCGCCTCTATTTTGAGTTCCTTAGTGGCCCTTTCGTTAAGAGGTCAGTAAAGTTAAGGGTTAACTCGATTGACCGGATTTGACTGTTTAAAATTTTGCAAGTTTCAGGAAAATAGCATGAGAAGGAATACAAATTCAATTAGAACCAGCATTTCATCACCTGGAAATCACAAAATCCCTGCCTGTGCAATACACTGTTAGGGTTATTATCTGATGAGGAACCCAGTATGCATTATTGGGAATGGTGGCCGAAATCAGGAAGCCAGAAGTCAATGGAATGGTCAGGCAAGCCGGGTCAGGAAACCGGAAATCAAAGTAAATCAGGCAAAATCAGTCAATTGTAGAAGTACTATTGTAAGCAGTAGTGTACTCAGCCAAGACAACTGAGCACTGACTGAAAGCACATTGAATCCACTGTGGTACAAGACAAGAGCAGGTGTGTAGCGTGCGAGCGTCCACCTCTCACACTGGAAGACAGCATGAGGCGGCAATGAGTGAAGGAAGTGACCGGGGTACTGAATTTGTAAGTTGGATTTGCATTTTTAGTCCCCTCACAAGCAACATATCTTAGTGAATAGACCTCAATGGTACTAATGATAATACAATCTGGTTATAGATTTAAAATTAAAATTTAAATCATTTAGATGTAAGCTTATATCTTTTTCAGCAAGGTTGCTCATGATTCAAAACAGATTTTCTGTCCATCACTTAATGGACTATCTTTTGCCAAGAAATGTGTTAAGAAAGGTTTGCTGAGTCTAGGGCTTGTGTGTGACAGATCTGAGGAGTTGTGGTGTAGCCAATAGATAGCATGCTATTGAAAAGAAACTTTTGACCTCCCTCATGATGAAATCATTTGAGACGTGTGATTTATTTCTTCAATTACTGGTTTCATTTCTAGATATCTAACACTGTGAGCCACTTTGAAGTTTACAATTTCACAAAATGAACTGCAAAAGCTTGAGAGCCCCTTTCTAAGCATGACCTTTCCTTATCTTCAGCCCTGCAGTTCTAACAATATATTCCATACTAAAATAAATTTAAAAAACCAACAAAACAGTTTTAATTGATTATGTACTGAAAAGTCTGTAGTCTATAAACAGTGTTTCCAGAAATCATTCTCTCTACTTTGACTAATCTATACATTTCCGTATGATACATGTTATCTACTTTATACTCTATACATTTTTATAATAAACATTATTCAAAATATGTCACACTGACTTTTTGTTTCATGTGTTTCAGTTGCATTTCTTATAAAATTCAATTCTGATATTGCTTGTATCAACACCAAAATGGGCAAAATGTACAAAAATGTCAACCCATCTAGTACTGACTTAATCAAGTGTAAATGATCAAATTGAGTACTAATTTAGAGTATCCATGAAAGACCCAGGAAGCTCTATGGACGAACTAGCCACCTCTTGGCTCCAAACAGCTTGTCAGCGCCGTGTTTTTCCCCAAAACTATTCTCGGTGCCATCTTTGTCCTAAAACAGCTTGTCAGCACCATCTTCAAGGCCAAGCAGCTGGTTTGTGCCATTTAGGTTGTCAGTGACAGCTTTGCCCCCAAACGGCAATACACTGAACGTGTCTGTCACCTCTGGTGCTCCGACTAAAAAGAAAGCACTTTTTAGGCGAAGGGCAGAGCTGTATCTAGCTCCTTTTGTGCCCCAGGCAAGAACAGAAAAGTGTACTCCCCACTATATTTTTACAGAGGGTTATTTTGAGAAAAGTATATAAATAGCTAAAAAAGGACATTAATTATATTAGAACTGCAGATAATTAACAAATAATAGTAAAACGAATTTCCCCGAACCCAGTTATTTTTTTCATGTTTCGTGTCGCTAATGTCTGAGCAGGTGAACTTAGTAGGACATTAGGAAAAATGGCAGAGTAAAGCTGACACTTGTGTACTATAATCCTCATTATGCATGTGCAGGTGTTACAGCATAGCTCTCATCCACATACAGGTAGGCATCACTCTCACTCATTCTAACTGATGCTCTCTCACACACTCTCACACTTTTACTCACAGTTTCTCACACACACTCTCATGCTCTCTTTGTCACGGACTGGGTCCAAGCTGGTGACTGGAAGGACCCAGCGCGCCCGATGGTTGTATGCAGGAGTCACGATGCAGCAGTGGAGTCTGGGGCAGGGCCTGGTTGCAGGGTGACCACACTCGCCCAGGCGTTGAGCACCTAGGTTAGTGCAGCCAAACACCAGCGCCCTGATATGGCAGCAGATGTAGTCCAGAACAAAACGAATCCTGCAGGCACCCTGGAGCAGGCATGAAGCATATCACCATGGATCACGAGCAGGATGCTGCAGGCTGGGAGAATGAAAGCTAAGCAAAGGGTTAATATAGCAGACACATAACACAGCAAGGGAAAGGGAGACCAGGCAAGAAACATGATATAGGATATACACGAGAAGTGGCTAGAAACATGACATGAATAGCGTAAAGTATAAACAGGCACAAGACAAGGAATAGACATAACCAGACAAGACATACATGTTACAGGGCACAACAAAGGACAGGGAAGAAGGCAAGGAACACAGGGGAAGGAGTGAGGAGCCGGAACCCTCGGACGCTTCTTCCTTTAAGCAAGGATAGGAAATCTTAACTGGGACATGGGGAGAGGAGAGAGGAACCGGAATCCTCAGATGATTCAAGGAAGAAGGGCAAAGGTACATAAAAGACAGACAAACATGAATACAGAAACTAGCCTAGGACTACAAGATAACTATTGGAGATTTCGTCACATGATATGGCCATAGTATGCTTAGCCCACCACTACGCCAAAGTACTCCAATGACGGTGGGTCCTAACGCTAATCCCTGCTGACAAAGATACAAAACAAACAAACATGGAAACCAAACATATAGCACTGAGACATACCTTAGACTGCAAACTGCAGACTGAGACAAACAGAACACACAGGTGGGGCACACCTAATAAAGGAAGCAGAGCTGAAGCAAAGAGCCGGAGCAGAAGCAAGGAATGGAAAATAGAACAAAGCAAAAGGAAATCCAGGAACGGATCAAAGCAAAGCAGAGAAACTAAGCAGGACAGATATGCAGCTCCGCAGCCTGGGCAGAACGTGACACTCATACTCACTATCTCTCTCAATGTCTCACTACCTTCCGTGTTGACTCCTCCTGTTTCCTTGTCTTCTTTCCTTCCTTGTCTTCTTTCCTACAGCTTGGCTTCTTCTCTTGCCTCTTCTTCTTCTGTCTTGTTTCTTTGTCTGCTTTACCACAGCTCCTTGACCAGGCCTTCAGACAGAAGAAAGCAGACTGACGAAAAAGAGACAAGAGAAAAAGCGGAGCTGCGGGAAAGGAGACAAAGGCCCAGAAGAGTTTGACGGAGAAGGTAAGGAGACTCACCCCCCGCGTTGTGCTTCCTGCCTGATGCGCCCCTGCTATGCAACCCATGCACTCACTTAGGCGCGGCTCTGCCTGGTGGGTAAGTGGAAAATGGTAGGTGCCTCCTACCTTTGCTGCCACTCACACAGCAGATCCAATGATTTAATGTGCGGCCACAGCCTGGATAAACATGAACACACATTATGCTCTTACACCTGCCTAGCATGTGATCATGTGTATCTAGCCTATGGCAAATAGGTCATTTAGCAGCCATTGGTCTTACTGTGCTATGGCCACTTTTCTTCTCCAGTCTTGCTCTGCTGTACCCCATAGGCAACAATTATATTTACAAGCCTTTTCATAAACACTGGTGTCCATGTATGCTTACCTATATATATATATTATATATATATAGGTATATATAAAGGTTTGGGGTCATGGAAAATAAGGCAATGCCTAGCTGTGATAACATAATTGTGAAGGGTTTTCTAATGATCAGTTAGCCTTTAAAACTTAAACTTAAAATAACGAACACAATGTGCCATTGCAATACAGGAGTGATGTTTGCTGATAAAGGGCAGCTGTACACCTATGAAGATATTCCATTAAAATCAGTTTCCAGTTTATAGCTACAATAGTCATTTACAACATTAACAATGATTACAATGTATTTCTGATCCATCTGATTATTTTGGACAAAATATGCTTTTCTTTAAAAAAACAAGGACACTTCTAAGTGACCCCAAACCTTTTAATGGTAATGTATATATATGTAATGTAAAATAATATACCCACCAATACCCGTTGCAAAGTAGCATACACCCAAATTATATATTATCAAGAAGATTTAGATTACTTTTCACTATAGTGAAAACACCTCATACAATATTAATTAATAATATACAAAATTGAGGATTGCGTAAAAACATATGACTATATATGGACTATATGGAAAAGAGGGCCCATCTCTTGCAAACTTACATTCTACTGGGAGTAAGTGGGAGAATTAGACAGAAGGTAAGAGGCCGCCTGGGTCAGGAGGATATGGAGAAGTTAATGGCACGGAGATCTCTAAGGTGGGGAGAACATTTGAATTCTTTTAGAATGCAGTTTATGAATTAGGCGGATTTAGTGCATGGTTCAATGAACAGCTTTCTAGTAAATGTTTAATGTTATTAAGGATACCAGATTTACCTAACCAATGATTGTCAGATATGACTGTGATACGATCAATCATTATTGTATCAAAATTCAATCATGCAGCTTGCTTTGCAGGAATCAATTGCACTTTACTGTAGAGATTTTAAACACAGGTTATGTAACAAAGTCTTGTGCGGTTTGCCTCCTTAAATATTTATTTAGTTGTTATTTGTAGAAGCAGTATAGTAGCCTGGCTCTACACTAAAATTTCTGAAGCTCTGCAGGGCTTCCCCCTGGCAGACTAGTTTATTAGAAGGAGAAAAAATTCTGATCCATCAAGTAATGGACTGAAGTAGGCAGGGCTGCCAGTGCAGCTCTAGCTTTTAAAATACAGTACCCAAGCTGAGAGTTTCACAGGAGTCAATATAATATATAGAAAATAATAGGGGCAAGTTATCAGGTGGGTATGCAGAACTGTTGCACTGGTTCTCCTTATGTGACTCATTGAGTCATTAAAAAAATCTTTACCCTGGTGTTCATTGGGTTTATTCATTAGGTCAAGTTCTGGCTTATTAACTGATGACTTGACTCTAATAGCAATTGAATCCAGGTAGCAACAAACTATATGCTAGTTTCCTCCAAATCTATAAGTTAAAATGTGTAGATTTGGGTACAATAATCACATTCCTGTGTTTAGCCACTATTGAGCATTGCTAAAATAACATTGACGCTTGAATAACGTCCTTAAGAAATATTTATAAAGATCAGCAACTGTGTGACTGCAAACAATACTACACCTATTGGACGTATATTTCTTCATGGATGTCACAACGCTACCTGAAACTTAATCTTTCTAAAACTGAACTCATTATCTTCTCTCCCTCCATCTCCACTCCACTACCTGAATTCTCTATCACCATTAATAACACAACTATCTCTTCTACTAATCAGGCCCAATGCCTTGGGGTCATCCTTGACTCTAACCTTTCTTCATCCTCACATTCAATCCATCGCCAACTCCTGCTGCTTGCACCCTAAAAAAGCCATCCTCTCGATACGCCCATGATCCTGCACCCAACGATCCAAAAACTATGGTTCTTTCACTATTATTGTTACCTGTCCTTGACTACTGCAACACTTTTCTGTTTGGCATTCACTGTCTCGACTCTCTCCTCTACAGTCCTGTCCCAAAAGATGCCGCTGCTAGGCCTTACCTTCCTTGCATCGTGCTCCTCTTCTGCTTCCCCCCTCTGTGAAACCCTCCTCTGGCTCCCAATTACCTTTAGAATTAAATTTAAAATCCTGGTATTGACATATAAGGCCTTCCATAACACTGTTCCTCCATACATTTCTGCCCTCATAAGCAAATACTCTCCTACTCGATCCCTACGTTCTTCCCATGGGCTAAGGCTCTCCTCCTCACTTATCACCTCTTCCTTTTCCCGTCTGCAAGATTTCACTCGAGCTGCCCCATATCTCTGGAATCTACTCCCAAGGAACCTTCAGCATTCATCCTCCCTCCCAACATTCAAGAAACATCTCAAAGCCCACTTCTTCAGAGAAGCATTCCAAAGCACATGGCTTAAGCCACCAAGACTTACTGCACAACAATATGACTTACTGCACAACCATAATGAAATCTGCTCCTCAAGGATCTCAAATAATGTGGCCTCACTGGTATATATTAAGTAAATCATGAAAACAGACACAAAGCTTGTTTCCAAGACACGTGTTAATGTTACATGGAAAAGCATGATATCTAAGAGAACTTAACAGCAGTGGAAAAATCTATTGGAAGGATTAGAAGTAAATCCTTGCCTATCCAAGGTACAGAGAAGATATGTATAGACTGACAAATAAACTATATGTCTTTGCAGTAAATCAGGTTGCGTGGTAACTTTAAATTTGTCTGCATTCCTAGAGGGCAAATGATGGGTTAAATCAGCCATGTCTACTTATCTGCTGCTATCAAAACCCCTGTTTTTTTTTTTAAAGATTCTAAATTTGCCTTCGGCAAAGAGTTAAAAGGTTCCATATTTCAAAAAGCACCTGTCATCTTGGGGAATGTTAATTGTTAGCTTTATCAGAAGTACACAGTGGATATGAATGAAAGATGTGTAATGCTACAATGAATATCCAATGCTTTGCCAAAAGGAGATATCTTAATTGTGTAATTATTTATGGGACATTCGAGGATACCAGCTGCTATTGGGACTACAACTCCTAGAATCCTTTACCTCAGGATATAGGATACTTAATCTAACAACAGCTAGTCTTGCACCTGCCCCCGTTTAACATGCAGAGCTTTATGAATACGTTTGTAAGAAACTTAATTACTTCTATTTAATCCATACAATCTGGATTTACATAAAGGATAAAGTATTTTGCTCCGCTGAATGCTTGTATCCCCCACACTGAGAAAATCCTTATCAATTACTAACATATTTGAAACAGTGGGAATTTTGGAATGGTAAAGGCATGTGCAAAAAGGGCTATTGGAAACAGAAAGCTAATAAGGTCCTCTGAGGTCAGAAGTCTATAGTAATGATTTTAACATGCATAGCACATGTTTTTACTGTGCGCATATTGTGAGACTGTGAACCCCAGGGAGATGATTAGCATGGCATCTGGGTACAGGTGCTATGCAGATTATACATATGGGTCCCTGGGGTGGAGCAATTGGAGAGCAGGGTGGGCCAATGCTCCATTTCCCCATTTTGTGGAAACTCCATCCCGGGTTTTCCAGGAGGCAAGAAGTCCACAGGATCCGGTCCGGGATTTCTATGAGGCTGGCATCAGGCACAGGTGCTGGACATTAAAAACCCCTGGAGCCTGATACTCAGAGAGACTGTTGGGGGAAGAGGAAGTTCCCTGAGCTCCCAGGGCAAGGAGAGGCCCTGAAGAAGACAATCCCTGAGCCAAGTGAGGCAATACCTGCCTGGACATTTTGTGTGCTGTCTGGGGGAGGTTTTCCAGAGCCTGGCGTAGCTGGGTCTGGCTGGGAGGTCTAGTTAGTGGGTGATTAGGCTGGTCAGTCTCGACCAGCATAGTTTAGTTAGAGAGGGCTCCAATTGGGAGCTAGGTTTTCTTTTTATGATTTGGTTTTTGGGGTTTGAGCGATTTAAAAATAAAGCACTGTTTTATTCAAAGCTGCTGTTCCTGACTCTGATTGCCCTAGAGGACTGTGCTTAAGACCCCTAGAAGTGACATGTATGGCCCTCATGCTATAGGGTTTGTCACAATATATATATATA
>VKOC01023093.1:0-11020 GCA_009364415.1 Spea multiplicata
ATTACATGCCAACAGGTGTTTCACAAAAGCCTCTGCAGCCTCTGTGGTGCGGAGGGGCCACCAGAGTTTAGGCTTCCCTAAGGCTTCTTGGAGCAGAAGTGCGCCCTTTGAAACTGTCCCCAGTCTGCCGTTAATGGCGTCTGTAATATCTTATAAGAGAGCATTTATTTGGTCCATAATATAAGTGCTTATATAAGCAAGCACTATTTTTTCACATTCAATAACATGTCCCAAGACACCGCCATTAATTCATTTATTATATACATGGGGTGTGTCCCTCAATACAGCTTTCGAGGGGGGGTCTAAAATTTTGTGTTATGTCACTGCTGTCAAATACTTTTTGGGAGGTTACCGTATATAACCTTGCTTTAAAGCAGTATGTCCCAGGAGGAGGCTAACCTTATCCGTGACACATCTGCACATTACAGAAACAGCATGTATTTTCTGGGTCACGTAAAATATATGGATTTATAAATCATGAATATCATTGCTCACAAAGCTGTTTTTCTTAACACGAGTTGTGTCACAGTCTTAGCTCCTAAGTGTAAGATCCAGTTCATGCAAAATTAATGTATTCTACAAGTTCAGAGGCCTGGAGGTCAATGAGCTGTTAAAATGCTTGTGATCTGTCACTAATATAACCACAATCTTTCACCCAAGGACACAGATAGATTGGGTTAGACTATTTTGTGACAATGCATGTTGGGCCGCCGTGCATAACCTGTAAAAATGTTTTTCTACAAGACTTATAAGACAGATATTGAGCTCGTTACATTTACGGTATACTAAAGGATGTGACTTTTGACTATAGCTTTTACAGCAACATGACACTGGCTCATTAACCCCTTAACGACAAAGCCCGTACATTGTCCTTAAGGGGTTAATTGTATTCATTTCTATAGTGAAGCCTGCAAAGAATAAAGTTTCTAAAATTCGGAGACGGGCAGAAGAGGTATTTTTCTGAATCACAACCTTTTCACCCATCATAGAAAGATAAACATTTGTAGCATCTCAATTCAGGTGATCTTACATTATCAGCAATGATACCAGATTATCATCAGATACCAGATTATTATCATACCAGATTGTATACTCCTAACCCAAGAACCCATGGGTGAGCAGATCCTTACAACTCCTTGACTTCACTAGACATTATAAACGGCCAATTCCAGCATGTTTTTCCTGCACCTTGGGCTAAAATTGCTCCTACACTACCCATACTTTATCAATAGTGACATGACTTTTAATAATTTTCTTATTAACTATGCCTTATACAGAGTAAACTAGGCATTTCTTGCAGGAATAGAAACACGGAAACATAGAGTCTGATGGCACATAGGAACCGTTAATCCATCTAGTCTTCCCATTTTTACTATATAAAGACTCAAACCTTAATCAGCCCTGTCTCATCCTAGATTAAGGATAGGTTTATGCCTATGCAATGCATGTTGAAATTCCCTCACTCTATTATCTACCACTTCTGCTGCCACTTCTGACTGTTCCACATATTTACCAACCTCCTGGTAAAGTAAAACTTGATTACATCCTAATGCACGATGGGGTTGGTAAGTCATAAGCCATAAACAGCTGGTAACCACTAGCCTGCTAAGGTCAGATTCTTATTTGAACTTGATCTTTATGGTATGAACATTTTTTTCTGAGACAAAAGATATCTGCTTTAAAGTAACATCAAGGTCTACAATTTGTGAAATAATACACATATTTGTCTATTAATGTTTTCTATGGAGCTTTCAAAGCATGTACAGTTCCCCACCTCTCTTTCTAGATATGAAGATGCAGAGAGTATCTTACCATCGCCATTATCTAATGACGTACAGTTACACTTTGTAAATGACTTTTAACCTAACAAATGGCTGAGCAGTTTGGTTTTGTCAATCAACAGGGTCGTGCGTTGTCATTTGTTCTGACAACCTTTCTCCTTTAATTAACGGCCACATCAGGATAATAGCTACAGCAATTATATGGCAAGGGAATGTGGGCAAAGATGCGCATCATGCTTTTGTCAGGGTAGTGTGACCTAGAAATACATATTATCCATTCACACCAAAGTTTGGAGCACTTTGGTAAAATGCTCTATAGCAATAATATCATTTGTTCTTTCACCATTCCCCAAAAGATACCTGGCTGTGGACATTGACCAGAAGGAGGGGAACTGACAAGAGGAACCACCATCAGCTGGGGTGCTATTATTTGAACATTTAGGGCCACCACAGAATCGTGTTTTGTTTTTTCTGTGTTTAACTTTGTGTTCAAAAAGCACAGACAACATAAGTTATGGTGGGTGTAAAGATGATGGAAAACCCCTCCACTTGAAATGAAGGGGATAGTAAAGGCATTATTAAACACTACACCATCAACCAGAAATCCTAAACTTGTACTGTCACCACCACTGCAAGGGATTCTGGTTAGGAATATAGCTAAGTTTTTGTCCCGCACTGGACCACTCAGTGAGAATGTTGGGTGCCAAATGTCCTCTCTATTGGGCCTCTCTACTATTGAGCCACTTGCTTGGCTTGTACCTGACTGAGTGGTGCCCCTGGCTATAGCAGGATTTAGTGACAAATTAAGGGCTGTTCGGTTATTAAAACTGCTGTATTTAAAATAATTGTCATATCATGGGTCTTCCATCTCCAAACCAATGCTCCACAGTGGAAGGCCAAGCTATGCAATTTATATAGAATATTAATGTAAGAACAGTGACACAGGTTACTTGCAAAGGGTATAATTTCCCTTTAATTTGACTGTACTGGTGGTACATTTCAGCATGAAAATGAGATCGCTGGAAAGCACTTTTAATACAGCAGCAGAAATAACAGGTGCAATAATGGTTACTATATCTGCAGATTCTTACACCATTCTTTCTGTCAAGCATAATAGCAATAACAGAAACGTATTATCAAGGTAGTAAAATAAATGCATTTGTGTAACAAAGACAAATCACCTTTGTGTGGCAGATGCATTAACATTGAAATGAGTGTCTTAGTGTGATGTCAAATACAGATATATGCATCTTTTTTCTATAACGCTCTGTAATCTTAAAAAGAGCAAATTAAGAATAAAAGTATGCCAGTATTTCCAGTTTAACAAAGCATTTAACACAAGCTTAAGTGACATGCTATATTATAACTCCTATGACCTCAAGAAGAGGCTGGCTGAGGGTGATTGGAAATGCAGCCCAACAACAGTTGAGGGTTAGCTGTTTGTATAATACGGATGCAAGGACTCCACTCTGGACTAACCAATGTCCAATACAGCACATTACCATTTACAGGGAGCAAGAACAGACATTTATTCCACATACTGGTAAACTGACATGTAGTGCATATTACTATGCACTATGGCCCCCACTGCCACCCACTAGATTTGTAACATATCTCTGCCAAATACTGCCCTCTGCTGTGTACTCTGTATCACAAATACCAATTACTATGGTAGAAGACACTGCATATACTGCAACAACCTCACATCCATACCAGGCAGTGCTAGCTACAGCTTGATCAAACACTGCACTTGCTGCCTGTCATAATCAGGCACTGCACATTTTCTACAAACTTACCAGTAGTGAAGAACATGCCATACACAGTTGTTTGGCACCGCCATGTAAGCCATATACTGTATTAAGAATTGTAGTATAGCAGTTCCACATACCGCGTGCACTAGGCATGTGCCAAGCACTGTGACATTGCAGTGCAGTCTATTGTATGTACTAAGCTCCATGGTGTGACAGTACCCTCACCACACGCACCAGGCATTCTTGGTTGGCACTGTATTCTACCATATGCATCAACATTCTGGTGTGGCACTGTCCTCAAATGCGCTTACCCTACAATATGGTAGAGAATTTTCTTACTATCTATTCTAGTTAATATGCATAATGGCCAAGCACTTCAATGTACATGAAATATATTTATAAATGCAGTGTGTGTGTATATATATATATATGTATAGATATATATATATACATATATAGATATAGACATATATACAGTATATATTAAAAGGTTGGATGCCTCAGTTTCAGTATGCAGAAAATGTACTGCATGCTGTGATTTCTCTGTGTGCAGGCACGTGTGTGATTCTATGTGTTCAGTTCCTGTATTCATGGCTAAAGAATCTGCATGAAACATACCTGAACATGTAATGATACCAAGTACCAAGTATATTTTATATATCACCAATATAATGTTAAAAACTGACCCCTGCAGTTAACCAGTAAAGCAAGTGAAATGAAAGACTTTAAATTTGCACACCCTGTGTATTTGTGAAAACTGATTACAGTATAATATATATATATATAGACAGCTGTTGATTTTAAAATGTATATATACATATGCTGCAGTATGTATTTGTAGTGATCACTACACTGACATGTGGCTAAATTGAATCCCATGGTTTGAGCTCACACATGTGACATGTACAGACGAATACACATTTTAGCACAGGTGCACCATGAGGCACAATGTGGAGGCAGATTGTATATTCAGATGTATAGATATGTGAATTAACAGGTTTTCCTGTAAATATATGTCCCTATGAATTAATGTGAATGTACAAGAATGTCCATAAATGTTAATGCATTTACACCTCTATCAATACCTACACATGCTTACAAACCAATGCATGCACACATATATGTATAAACATGCATGTACATGCACACATGCACACACGGTATATACACCACCAGACACCCAGATAAAACAGGTTACCGTCTGCTGCAGGTCCGGGATACCGATCCTGATGATCACCGCGTTCCCCGCTGTCTCTTCCATCCGCCGGCCGTGGGGGTCTCTGTCTCGGATGCTGTGATCTCTGTCTCCAATGGAGGGGTTTCTGGAGGAGCTGGGGGTTTCGGTGCTAGGAGTTGTGGTCGGGGCGTCTGTGCCTCCCGTGTCAGGGTTTCTGTCTCTGATCGGGGATTCTGTGCCAGGGGAGGAGGGGGCTCTGTGTCCACTGTCTCCGATCGGGGGTTCTCTGATGTGGGGTTCTCTGCTTGTGCCCAGGGGGTCCCTGTCTGAATCCGGGGAGTCTCTGATGTTAGGGTTTGTGTCGCTGCTAGAGGTGTCTCTTCCTCTCTCAGGGGACTGTTCCACTGGGTCCGGGGTCTTTGGGTCTCCCCCGTGAGGACGAGGGTTGCGGGGAGCCCCGAGGTCCCTCGGGGGCCCCTGGGGGGGGCTGGGTGAGGGGGGTCCGGGCCGCTCCGGGAGCTCAGGAACCGGAGACACAACATGAGCAGGAGAGGGGGAGGAGCGGAGAGACTGCATCTAATAGAGAGAGGGGGAGAGAGGGGGTGAGAGTGAGAAGAGACTGCATGTAATAGAGAGAGGAGGGGGAAGGGGGGTGACTGGAGAGACTGCATGTAATACAGAGACAAGGTGATGGAGAGGAGAGACAGCTTGTACTCGGAGGGGTGAGTGACAGGAGACTTCAAGGAAAAGGAGGCAGTGAAAGAGTGGGTGAGAAACTGGGCAGTCTGCAATAAACCGATGAAGATGCAGATATTGCATTTAACAGGCAGACAGAGAAGACGGACTACACATATAATGATGGAGAAAGGGTTCATTCTTTTTGGGAAGGTGATACAATACTCTCTATTTAAAATGCATGCAGTAAAAGAGATGACAGAGAAGAGACTCCACGTAATAGTTGGACGGTGAGAAAAAAAAGGGAGGGTTACAGCTTGCAGAGAAAAAAATAACTTAGAACAGCACATCTTTTAGGAACAGGTATCAGAGACATCTCTTACAGACAGAGATTGGGATATGACTGATATGACTAACAGGAGAGGTGTATGGCATGGAAAAGGAGTGAGGGCGACTTGCGAGGAAAAGGGAAGACTGAGTGACATGAAGTGGAGGTGGAGGCTGTGCTCCTCCGTTAGACTGCTTCTAATTCTGAGGAAAAAAGAAAGACTCCCTCTTGTACTTGGAGAAAAGAGGGAAAGCATTTTATTTTTGGAAAAAGATGGGGACAGGGTAGGTTTTACTGCACTGAGAGGTAGTGTGGAGAAGTTACTGCATGTAAGAGAAGGAGAGGCAGACAGACTGCGGGTAATTTCGGAAAAGAACGGTCTGAAGTCTTCACTAATAGGGATACCGAGGAGTGCCATCTTTACACAACGGGGAAGACAAAGCCAACGTTTCAGGGCGAAAGTTTATCAGAGCAGATATTTTAGGTAACAGATAGATGCATGGGAAACAGGACCTGGACTTTAGGAACTACAGAAGGTGGTACAGAAGGTGGTAGATAGGAAGCAAGAAGAGACACTTTAGGTAAGGGAGATGGAGACAGAGCTAAACTTCAGGTGATAGAGGAGTGGTCAGAACAGAGACTTCAGGGTGAGAAGAGGTTTAAGGCAACATAAGAGGGGGCAAAGCAGATGTTTCATTTCCCTTAAAGAAGGGAAAGGAAAGGCAGACTGAAATGTGACTTTGGGCACTGTGCTAAATCTTACATTTTTAGGTCCATTACTTTTTAGATAACGTTGGCTTTAGAGACCAACACCTCCAAAAACAACTTTTACAGTGCTGTGAAAAAGTGTTTGCCCCATGTTTTCTATTTTTGCAAAGTGAAGTAGACTAGAAAGTCTCAAAAAGTAGCACATGGTGGCATGATCTAAATAAATTCAAGAACAGATGAGAAACAAATTCATTGACATTTATCAGTCCATGAAAGGTTACAAAGCCATTCCTAAGGCTCTGGGACTTAAGTGAACCACTATGAGAGCCATTATCCATAAGTAGAGAAAATTGGAATAGTGATGAACCTTATCTGGAGTAGGAGCTGGCCTACCTCATTGACAACTCATCCAGGAGGTCCCAAAAGAACCCAGACTAGCATCTAAAGAAATGCAGGCCTCACTTGCCTCAGTTAAGGTCAGCGCTGATGATTCCACAGTATGACTGTGCAAAAAGGACATCCATGGGAGAATTAGAAGGTGAAAACCACTGCTGACTAAAAAAATAACACAAAGGCTGGTCTCATGTTTACAAAAAAAAAACATCTTGAAGACCGCCAAGACTTTTGGGATAATATTCTGTGGACTGAGGAGTCAAACGTGGAGCTTTTTGGAATGGGCCCAATTCCATCTGATGTAAAGCTAACACAGCATTCCAACAGTAGTGGTGTGAGGCTGATTTGCTTGCCATAATTGATAGAAACATAAGTTCTGATTTCTACCAGAAAATCCTGAGGAAAAATGTCCAGCCATCAGTTTTTGGCCTAAAGTTCAAGCACAGTTGGTTTATGCAGCAAGACAATGATCAGAAGCACACAAGTAAGTCCACCTCTGAAGGGCTAAAAAGAAACTACATTAAGGTTTCAGAGTGGTCTAGTCAAAAGTTCTGGCTTGAATCCGTTTGAGCTGCTGTGGCATGAACTTAAAAATGTAGTTCATGCTTGAAAACCCTCCAATGTGGCTGAACTGAAACAATTCTGTCAAGAGGAGTGGCCATTTGGGCCATTTGCAGTTGTTGCTTTTAAGTGTGGCACAACTAGTTATTAGGTTTAGAAGGGCAATTACTTTTTTCACATGGGTGATATAGGTTTTGTTTAAAAGCAACAATTTTGTCTTTACTCACACCTTCTTTGTCTTATATTAAAATTAGCTGGATGATATGACACATTTAAATGTGACATAAGCAAAAGTAGAAGAAATCTGGTAGGGCGCAAATACATTTACACAGCACTGTAAATGGCACCAAATACTATGTGCCTAGAGACATAAATGGTGAAATTAATCAGGTCCTCACTGGCCTTAAAGGAGAGAGAGGGAGGGCAAGACCAAACTCCACATGTACTAAAGATAGCAGGAGGTACAAAAAGGAGAGAGCTCACCCAACAAAGGTTCAATGAATCAAAGTCTGCACACAATTCAGAGACAAGAAAACAGAGCAGAGACTGCGCAAAGGGTGTTAGGGTGCCAGCACCCTACAGTACAGAGAATGTAGGTCAGATTTCAGTGCATGGGATGATCGGAGGGAAGCAATGGTAGATAGTACAGAGTTAAGATATATGAACAGGATTGAAATTTTGAAAATAAATTGACATTGTGCCACGTACAATATAGAAGTCTTGGTATAGTATTTACGCAACTAACTTAAGTTCCTTAAACAATGGCAATTTGTGTATAGTTTGCAAGCATAACAATACCAAAAACATTTAGGAAGTGTATGGTGTACACCTTGCGCAATGTTACTAGGTTAGAGGTATAGTACCCCATTCCCTGTCAGTACCATGGACAGAGGCTAGTAGTAAGTACAAGGATATTGCACATAATGTAATGTAACAACTAGATGTCAGTTAACACTATACTATACATACTGAATACACATATATCTAGAATACACTGATATGTAAATCAAATAACATATTGATCCGGATGAGTTGTAAGACTGAGGATTGTAAGGATTTATCTGAATGGGTGAATGCATAAGAGAGGAATTAGTGCAACTAGCAGTCATGTCTATTATACCAGAACACAAGCTGACTTTGGACAACTGGTCTACTGGAGCACTGCTTTTATTCCACCCATTACATTTTAATCACATTGTAACAGCTGGAATCAAACCAAATTATTTCAGGAAGCAGATTTCCCAGGGTTTTTGTCCCTAAGTGTATTCTGCCATGTAAAGTAGCAAGTTTCCAGCTCACAAATCCTTACTATTTAACACATTCTTAGTACTAAAGAACATAAAGTCTCTTTATTGTGTAAATAAAGATTATACATTACATACAGACTAAAGTGAAGCCATTTCTCTCACTGGAGTTAAAGTTGTTGGAGATCCAGTTAGCTCTCCTAAATAGATTTCAGTTACTGTACCTGATTCCATCCAAAATATCCTTTCCAAATTTAACATGAATAAAAGGTGAGCCAGAAATTAGGTACTTATGTAAATACAGTTATATTATAAGTGGAAAAATAATTGTCCCAAAATGTTCTGATGAATAAAGTGTGTGTTTCATCATTTTAATTTCACCCTCAATATTCAAGAAAACCCTCAAAACCCATTTTCTTCCCGAGAAACACATAATCTCTACAGCTGAAGAAGAAGAATGAGTGATTGTGTACAACTACCAAGTGGAATTCTTCATGGATGTCTTCTTCGTGGATACTTAATAAGTGTGAAGTGTTGTTATATGAGCATGGTTTATTATTGCACCTGACCCGTGCTAAGATATGCAATATGTATATGATCACATTACAAATCTTAATAAAATATTAGCAGCAGAATAAAATGAAAATGAATTCATACTGTGCAGCTTTAGTTGAAATCATGCTTTTGCCATTTTCCCTCCATTACAGAACTTTAGTACATTACTCAAGACATTTTACTGTTTTTTTTATTCAGTCAGATGGTTTAGTACATACCCCCTACTGTTTTATGCTAATAAAGGACCAATCCATTTTTAGAATTAACTACATTTTCATATGGAGCCTTGTTCAATTTTGCATTGCATTTACTAAACATGTGCAATAAGGGGGGATATATTTTTTCCATAGTCATGTCAAATTCACGTTGAATACGGGCTTCTCAAAAGCCTGAGGCACTTCCCTGAACCAATATCATCTAAACAAATTTGGCAACAATAAGAAATGCTGCACACTGGAATGTTTCTTTGTTTTATGGAAAAATATCCTAAATGCGTTTAGAAATTATGTTTAGCCCACATAAAGCAAATGACTATGTGTAACATCTATAGAAATGTATATATAATAATATAACGCAAGTAAATTGTGACGGAAGTAAACTGAATGAGGAAAAAGATTATGTGAAAGAAAGGAGCAGGATGCAATTTAACAGGCTTAATAGGTTGAATGAGTAACAACATAGATGTAAAGAGTGTGGGATGAAGATAACAAAACGAATGTCATGCAAGAGGAAGAGGCTGCATGAAACAGTGAAAGATGCAGGTAAGGAGCTTAATTTAATAGAATGAGTAGCAGACAATATGTAATAAAGTGTGGGGTTCGGATAATAGATTCTAGGAAAATGAGGGAGATGCAGTAATAGGCAGGATGCAGGTAACAGTGTCAGATGCAAGATGGGGTGAGATTAGTAACCATAAAAAGACAACAATCAATGAGAATCTATGAGAAGAGTCTTAAATATAAGGGAGGGAGCAGAAGAGAGATGCTTAAATTTATAGGGGACACACTTTAAGTGTAATGCAAGTGTGTCGGAATTATAAACCGGTTAAAACATTCATGATGTTCCATGTCATCATTGAAAAAAAGTGGCCCAAAAACTTATAATGCGGCATTAAATCTCATGAGCAAAGTATTTGATAAATGCAATTAATAGTTTATTGTAATCATCAGTCATCAGCCACTGAGATTATCATTTATCCCTTTATTTTATGTGTATCTAGCCTTGCCATATTCTGTGTGCTGTGCAGTGTGTACTGAATGCATATGGGGTATTTCGGTAATCCGGAGATGCAATACATTTTGGTGGATTTCTCTGCAGTTACATGTAATCCGTGCAAGCAATCCTAAGAAACATGGAAAGATTGGTGAAAAAGAAAAACGACTCACTTTGCAAGGGATGAGTGACCAAATGGTTGCATGATAAATGTCCAAATGCTCCTAGTGAATTACCCTAACGTGTCTTCTCTCCAAAAATATATATGCTTTTCTAGGAATATTTTGGGCTGCTAAAAAGTCTCAAATGAGACATAGGCCTCACAAAATAAAATTTGGAAATTTCAAGTTTGGAAAGGGGAGCATTTTGGGCCCTGTAACTTCCAAAAAACATTAAAAAAATCTATACATATTGGATTCTTTTAAACTCTTGTAATCATTAATAACCTTACATGCTATGAAATACAGGTTGATTTTCTGGTAGAGAAAAGGGGATATAAACTTGATTTAGAAAGTTATCCGATGCTCTAATCACTACTAGATTTTCTTATGCTATCATATTAGAGAAATGCATTTGATAAATGCAATTAATAGTTTATTGTAATCATCAGTCATAAGCAATACCTATGACCAGGG